>CAAKHC010004010.1:6696-65588 GCA_901007825.1 Macroramphosus scolopax | reverse complement strand
GTGTCCCCCCCCCCCCCCCCCTCAGGATTTATTCACCCCCGCTAACACAAGCACACACTCACTGAGTTTTCATTAGATGATTAGAGCATACTAGTGCTGTTGTGTGAGATCATCAACAGAGCATCTGAGGTGGATTTTTATTTTTTTTTGTTCCACTTCTGTGTCTCTTTGTTTCTCATCAAAAACATGTTTATACCAAAGACAGATTACAAAATCTCATTTGCAGCATGAAAGACTTCATTCTGCATAGTGATGCACGGCAGATGTTGGCGAGGATTATAAAATCCTAATCTGCAGCTGCCTTTTTTTACCCAGAGCGTGCCCACCAGGGTGCCGGTTCACTGGAGGGGGGTTGTCCCAGTGGGCCACTCCTTTGGATTACAGTGTCCACATCATACAAAAAACAGAAAAAGTAATCCCTGAAAATTTTAGTCAAAGTGTATTTGTATGTAAATGACGACGGATTAAATATTGAACAGCCATAAATACTGGCTGGTTCCCAATTCTCACTGTTCAGGTTTAATTACCGGTAATTAAAAATCCCTCCGTCCTTTTCCTGCCCAGATCCTGAAGGTCTGATGCAGGCGTTAGAGGAGCTGGACTACCTGGCAGCTCTGGATAATGACGGCAACCTGTCTGAGATGGGCATCATCATGTCAGAGTTCCCTCTGGAGCCCCAAATGGCCAAAACGCTGCTCGCCTCCTGTGAGTTTGACTGCGTCAGCGAGGTGGTCATCCTCACCGCCATGTTAACAGGTAGATTCAAGTGTTTACCAAACTCTGCTGCTTGATTGCTGATCGCTTTACATTGATTACATGTGCAAAATAAAGCTCTGAGTCTTCTCTTTTAGCTGGATCTAAAACGTTGCATTTGTTGTGTGGATTTCTTTTCCCCCGCAGCTCCGACATGCGTCACCGTTCCCTCAGTGGACTTGAAGCCAGAGGCGGCTCAGAGCCACATGACGTTCCAGCACCCAGAGGGAGATCACTTCACTCTTATCAATATCTACAAGGCTTTCAAACAGTGTCAGCAGGATCCATGTGAGTGGGAACACACACACACACACACACACACACGAAAAAAAAGATGCTATGACAGGTTCAAAGTCATCGAGGACTGTCGGCAAAAGGAATTCTCCTTAAATGTAAATATTCATTCTCATCCCCTCTTCATGACTCACTCTGCCTTTCCTCTCTTCCTCCTCCTCCTCCTCCCCGGTCAGACCGTAATGTGGAGAAGTGGTGTAAGGACTTCTACCTGAACCACGCCGCTCTGCTGACGGCCGACGCTCTTCGAACCGAGTTCACCGACACTCTGAGGAGGATCGAGCTGCCCGTGTCGGTGCCCGCCTTCGGCTCTCGAGTCAACACCATCAACATCAAGAGAGCCCTGCTGGCAGGCTTCTTCATGCAGGTCGGATGACTAACTTTATTACGCCGCTCGTCTTCAGATCGACATGAACAGCTTGCATCAACTCAGCTTACAGGAAAACACCAACGTTCCTCCTGAGGCTTCTTAAAGGCCATTAAAACCCCTGTTTTTATTATCAATTAGCAATGCTTCAAGGTTGAACGAGCTATAATCTGCTTTAATTACACTCTGAGTTTAGTGCCCATAATCATGATCATAGAATGTGAATATTAGTATTCTGCTCGTTTAGTAAAGGAGATTAAAAATATACAGAGACAACAAAATGTGTTGTGTTTAACGAGTAATAGTCACGTCAATCATAACGCTGAAATGCCTTCAAAATCTAACCTATGATATAAAGTGTAATCTTGTGTAATGACTCCAGCTGCTTTGGTGTCCCTCTGCAGGTGGCGCGGGATGTGGATGGATCGGGGAACTATTTCATTTTGACCCACAAGCATGTGGCACAGATCCACCCTCTGTCTGGTTACGGTGCCAAGAGCCCCAAACTGGGCCTGCCGGAGTGGGTGCTGTTCCACAAGCACTCCTTCTCTGAGGACAACTGCCTTCGCGTCGTCACCCACATCACACCAGAGGAGTAAGTCTCTTGTTAACGCGGTCCTTTGTGTATTTCTGAGCTGTGTGCCTTCACCTTGAAGCGTTCTCTAAGACCACCAGCGTATCTTTATATATTTGAAGAGGCTTGAAAACAATCCACATTCCCCTTTCGCTCGTGGACAAAATGCAAAGCCCCAGCAGAGCAGACTAGTCGTGTCGGTTGTCGAGGGAGGTATCATAATCCTGTTCTCCAGTATCAGCTGATTAGAGGAGGGATTATGGACCGCACAGATGTCTGGGAATGTCGAGCTACAGCTTAATGAACTCCGCAGCCTTTGTCATGCTCTCTTAGGTCTTATATCCTTAACTGTATGAATCCGGAGTCTTTGCACTCCAAATAATGTGAGGAGCACATGTGCTGTAAATCCTCTCCGTAACAAAAGAGGGTGACATTCAACTCAGCCAAGTTCAGCCTGTGAATCGTTTTTCTTGACTTCTCCTCTCCCTGCAGGTTCATCCAGATGGCACCACAGTATTTCTTTTACAATCTGCCACCCAGCGAGAGCAAGGTCATCCTCCAGAACCTTTTGGACGGTGCAGCGACTCACCGCCAAGAGAAGAAACATCCCGCCTCCCAGGAGGAGCCGCAGCCTTATGACCGCTGTGTCATACAGTGACTGTTCCACTGTTTCCCAGTGGTGATGATAAGATGACCAGCAGGAGTTTATTGCACTATATTATAGAAAAAGAAAACGCATTGTCCGGATTGTAAAATAATTCATCACTCATTGTTTTTAGGATGTATGTTCTTACGGTTTGGTTTTTTATCTGTGATTAGAGTTATAAGAATATCATTAATATAAGGAAGTCCAACTATAACTGCTCTTCTTCTTGTGTCCAATAACTTGTATATACTTGTTTTACTGCTCTAATTGTCTCCCGTTGATCACACCTGAACAAAAAGACACAGGGGTTTGATATTTACCACGGATGCTTTCCTTTCTATTTTCCTTCAATTCTACTGCTGCTATAAATCCATATTATAATTGATATAATTAATATATCACATCACTGTAATGTTATATTATACTAATACTAGGCTACACCTTATTGTTTTGATGTGATGGTGAGAAACTCAATGACTGTGTGAATAAATAAATGTCAGTTTTATTCACTGAAGTTTCGTCATTGAGTCATTGGATGAAGATTTTACTTATAGGCAGCTGACGTGTGCACGTTGTGACCCCGACTTCTGAATCAAAGTGGGATGTAATGTGAGACGAGTGTTTGACACGATGTAGACGTCTTTGAAAAATGAGATTGCTCGACAACTGTCGTAAAAAAAACTGTTTGTACTTAATCATTTTGTTCAATAGAAAAATCTGTCTGGGATTCAGTTCATTTCTCCCCCTGAGGGATAGCCGAGGTTCTTCGTCGCTCTGCGGCTCTTCATCCTGCTCCTGTCCAACAGTCACTGTCCAATAATCAGTCACCCACAGCACTGAGGATTAATGAGGTGCAGGGAAAGTTCGGTCCCGCCTGCAGCTCCGTCTGGTGTGGACCCAGTTCACTGACGCTTCATTAGAAACAATGGAACCTCTTCAGTGACCCGGACTGAATGGTGCCACAAGGACGAGGCAACCCACTTCCCACCGAACTTTATTTTCAATGCAAACTCCAGTGCAAACACAGTTCTGTATTCCAAGTTTCCATAAGTACTGTAAAGGTACAGAAATATGTGAAAGTGCTTGTCCCATGTGACTGATAGTGTAGGCTACAGTATGTGTCTGTATAGTATTAAACTGTTGTAGCAGGCTGAAATGGAGCCAGTTTTAACTTCACTATTCACAGTTCAGTTCTGTTCACGAGATAAATCTAGAAAAAAAAACATGCATCAATTTGTAATAATAAGCTCCCTACTTGAGTACATGTAGAAGAATACGATATCACAAAGGTGAAAGAAAACATTGACATAAAAGAGCATAAAATTTAAAAACGTTTTATTTCTCATGTCACAGAAACCATGCTATAAACACATTTACACAAACAGAAATCTGGACAAACTCGCCTCCGAGTTTGCGTTGGACGTTGCCAAACTATTGCACACTGTTGTTCTCGAAAGCCAAAATTTATCTTTGAGCTTATTTAAAATTGTCGGCCTTCAGTTACACTTCAATCCACTTCATTCACAGCATTAGTGGTGTAACTGATTCTCAAAACACAAAAGAAAAAGTTATATTTGAATCGTCATTCATCTGGAGTTGTGCTAGAGGAGTTCTCTCTTCTTTTTTTAGATATTTTTAGAAGCTCTGTGTATGGAAGCACCGAGGGTGAAGTGAGAAAAAGATTTTTTTTTTGTCAGGATGGTTTTTAAAAGTGTTTGTTGTTGTAATACTTGTTTCCACCACAAGAGGCAGAAGTTCACCAGTCTTTCAGGAACTTCAAAATCCAGGCAAACCTTTTTTCCCACAAATTGAGAAAACGATTCACCTCGATTTAATCTCACTTGCCTCTCATCTAATCTTCTGAATATGTTATTCTGGCATCCCAAGCATCTTATCGTTTGTAAGAAATGAGACAAACCCGGCGATCTTTGGTACAGTAGACAACAAATCCTGCATGTAAGAGCTTGAAAACTGACCCACCACTGCTTAAGAAAATTAAATAATATCTTCTGAATTTACAACTCTTTTCACAAGATATGTACAAACCATGCAAGTGATAGAAAAAGATGAATTAACTTCAAAGGCGCAGGAGGTGAAATTAGCATTTGAAACTGCCATTCAGAGTCGGACAGTGTTGCCTGAGCATGTTGGTTAATGATGATGTTTATAAACTTCTTGAGTGTTCCTCAACAGAGACTGGATGTCAAGCAAGGACCGAGTTAAGGTTTTTCAAGGTCCTCCTCGTTTCGGTTTATGTCATGAATGTGTGATGTCACCTTCCGCCTGCGGAGTCAGCTGCTGAAGGAGCTCTATGTAGAGCTTGACACGGATGAGAAGGGGTGCGTTCTTCTCAGCGCGCAGCAGCTTGGAGTATACATTCTTGTAGGTTTTTAGCACCTCCTCGTCCTTATTGCTGCAATGGACACACAAATGAGTTGGCCTGATGTGGAGCGTGGTGACATGAACATTAGAAAACATACAATGAAGAATCTCCCTCACCTTGGTTTTCGCTTCATCGTTGTCATCAGTTTGATCAGCTGCAGCAGCAGAAAGGAGAAACTAGGCTCGAACACGCCGATTAACTTGATCACTTCCTGGAGGTTGAGTCCCGAGGTGGGTCCAGTGGCCACATCAGGAGACCCTGCAGATTCAGCAAGGTCTGCTTCACTCAGCTGCAGAGCACGACGTGAGAGAGGTTAGTGTGTGATCAAGGAAAGCTTTGCAAAGCTGAGCATCTCTGAAACGGACCTCTATCTGCTCCTCCAGCAGCTCTTTGTGGATGAGCTGGAAGGCATAGCAAGTCTCTGTCATGATCTCCAGGGCGCCAGTCAGGCTCTTCAACTTCGCAGCGCTGCTGCTCTGACCTGCGGAAACAAAGTGAAACATCACTCAGGGCAAGGACAAATGTCTTTACCAGTGGCAAAGAGATTTAAAACATGACCGGGTGTCGCACCAAGTAAGTAGTGAATAACCAGCTCTACATCCTGACCTACAGCCACTATGAGATGATGATGAGCAACTACTCACCTGCCATAGTAAACTCAGCAAAGGCCACCCGCTCCAGCAGCGTGCGGAGGAGCTCACAGGGTGAATCTTTGAGGCTGAGGAACAAACAAACAGCCTTGCCGTAGTGAAGCTCAGCCAGGCTCCGGTGCTGCTTCCTCAAGTGTTCATCCCCGACCTGGCGCACAATTAGACACCCGAAACACAGATATCCCTCAGTTTATAACATGCATCTTAAGTACGAAACACACACATACAACTAGGATGTACAGTTGTTTACGTGGTTTCCTCACCTGGTTGCGGAAGCAGCTGTGGTACATGGAGGCCAGCCGGTGGTGGATGGTGGCGGCTCTGTACTGGTACAGCGGCTGGCGAGCAGACTCTGTGTGCAGGTCACAGTACTTTAAGGATTTCATCATCGCCTCAGTCACCTCGCGCTCAATCTGGAAAAAGCACAGATATTTCGAGATGGATGATTTAAAATTTACAACACACATCTGTTCGTTACTGTTGAATAGTAACTGATGCACCTGTTTATATTGTGGGACTGTGGTACCAGTGTTACTTTTATAAAGAGGATTATAATTACTCTCTATAGCCTTGCTTGATGAATCCAATATTTTAGGGGAGGAGCACTTTGCAGCCACTTGCCATGCTGCTGATTGTGCACTTTATTTACTGTTTTAATTTTGTGCATATTATTTTGTTTTGCAGCCTATGATCCTCTACTGGAATTGGGCACATTTATTTACAGTGTTTACTAGTATTATCTGGGGAACTCTGAAGATGATTTGTAATTTTGACGAGGTCATCGGTGGTCTTAATCCTGTGTGTATCTTCTGTTTGGTTGACTACAGACTACAAACTCTGTTGCTAGCTCTATTATTTAAAACAACTGACCTGCTCCTGGGCCTTCCTGGACAGTGGCGCGTAGTCCTGCAGAAGTGTAGCGAGGGTGAAATAGGTGGTTGACAGCTCCCAGTTGACACTGTCCCACACTGCTGGGTGGTTCTCCCTGGTTGCCAGTGACTTCATAGCCCGCAGGTAGTAGTCTATTGCCTGGGATACAAAATGACATGAAACAAAGTGTTGTAAGTAAGAGCATGGAAGGAAGTGATCAGGATTTAGTCACATGGATAGAAGGATTGAAGACGAGGTTTAGCATGGCACCTTATTGTAGTAGAGGGCCTCTTCAGGTGAGAACTCCCCTCTGCTCTGGTCGACAGAGAGGGCGCAGTGGGCCTGAGCACAGATTCTCATCAGCCTGCCAGTATTACACAGCAGCAGTGCTGTGTTGGTGCTGTCCCCGATGGCTTCAAAGTCCTTCAGACCTTTCTCAAAGAAAGAAAAACTCTTTTTCCACATCTCCTGTTCTGCCACAGACACTGACTTCTTCACTAGAGGAGTTGGAAAGAGAAGACATGTTCAGAAAATGACATAAATATTGAATATCACACACATATTTGGTTTACACTAACACCTATTAATCAAACCAACCTTCGTTCTCGGTTTGCATGGCTGCAGCCTGGTTCATATAGTAGACTCCCATCTCGTTGCGGATGTTTCCGAGCCTTTTGAGCACCTGAGCCAGTTGATCTGAAGAGTCATCTTTCAAAGCCTCGGAGACGAGCAGTTCATACGCTGCCTCGTAGCACTTACTGCTAACAAACAGCTGGTACTCCGGGTCCATGGCCAGGTCGGTTGCCATGCTAAAGGCTAGTGAGGATTAAAATGACAGATGAAGTGATCAACAACTGAACCATACCTCTTGAAAACACAAGAAATTACAGGAAATCCTTGGCTGTCTCTCTTCAGCGACTGACCCTGGCAGCTGCTCTCCCTGTGCAGGCTATGCAGGATCTCCTGGTCCTCTTTGGTCTGGTAACTGTATTCCTCCAGGTATGCCGCTCTGTTGTTGGCATTATGGGCCAACATCAACTGGATGTCCCCACACAGGGAAAGACACTGGCTGTGAAACTGCAGCACCTGCGGGTGGAGTGTGCCGCTCACCGAACAATAGGCATCTGCAAAGAACGAGGGATGAGAAGGGGAAAAAGACATTTTCAGTTCCACAAAATGTTCAAGTGTTTATAAGATGCACACAAAACCTCCTCACCATAGCACTGCAGAGATAACTTGATGTAGCGCAAGGCTCGGCCATATTTCAACAAGTTTGTGGCTGCGTCAGACAGAACGTTGTAGGCCTTGGAGGCCTTGAGGAAGAGCTGCATCTTCATATGGTGCTGCCACGAGCCGGCGATCATCCCTGAGCGCGTCGGGTGCTTCTGGTTCGCTTGCAAAGGCCCCACTGAGAAAGACGGAGAAAGGTTTATATTGACCTGGTGAAATACAGGTTTGCCTAAAAGTGTGTGTTCACTTATTTCCTGTTTTATTACATAACAGCATCCAGTATGTTAGAAAACAACGTGCAGTGACCTCTTTCAAGAAGAAGAGAGAGGCCTTTTTCAGCAGCACAGCCTCCAACTGCACTCCTGTCCTCATATTTGAGAGGAATGGGTGTGTTCGGGTCTGCAGCTGGGAGGTCACTCTCCTTCTTGATGCTGCCATCCACTGCCTTCAGCCCCTGTGCAGTGTATTACAGACATTTATTAAGACAGCGTAGGACAAACACATATTTACATGAGGCATAAACATCCTGCAGACTCGCCTTTAGTACGTAGCTTAAGACGTGTCTGCATCTCTCCTCTTTGTCATGGGAAAAAGGGAAAGCACAACTTGGCTGCAAAGATATAAAAAGGAAGGTTATTCATTAAAAAAAAACATTTAATTAAAAGTATAGCCGGTATTTATGTGTCAAAGCACACTGTAGCCGTAGGCCTGATTAGAAGAGAACGTAGGGGAAACATTTAGAGTGACTCACTCTGATGAGGTGAGTGGATTTGTATTTCTCTGGGACAGACAGCTCCCCCACAGAGCGGATGACAGCCACAGCTTTACTATCATCCTGTGGGCTGGAGCAGCTACTGTAGGAGCCGTTCTCGTCACTGTCCTCCGCCAGCTCCTCGTCTTCCTCCTCTTCCTCCCTGTCTTCGTCGCTGTAGCTGTCTTCTGAGCCGCCGGCCCGCAGCGACTCCCCTCCATCATCTTCAGGAGGCTCATCGAGCTGGAACAGCTCTGACAGCATGTAGTGGGCTGAAGCGATGATCTGAACAGACGGGAGATACGAGATCAGGACTGGAGTCAGCTTCAATCAAATCTACAATATGGAAATCACTGATATATTCAAGTAGTTTCACTTTTTACTTCCCCCGCTGACTGGATATATAATTCAAATACAACTCCTGTTTCTAAGGAGACTATTATATATGTATACTATTTGCCTGAAAACATTGTCAAAATTAAATATTAAACTGTGAGGGGTATTTTAGTACTTTGGTAATGACGTCAATGATGTATTTAGGGAGTTTTCTAACTGCCAACCCTTTTATCCAGCAGTTGAAACATTTATTTAAGCAATTCATTAATAAAGTCCATGCTTACCTGGGGATGCCTGTCCTGATCCAGAAGTTTGACACAGTTTAAGAGCAGAGTCCGGACTGTGCCGTAGTGCTTTCTGTTCTGCCTGGCCTTCAGCATCAGGTTGCTGGCCACTCTGCACCACAAAACACAGCAGCAAGAGGTTCTTATTATTGTATGTTTAAAGCAACAAAAATGCAGTTTTGTTGATCAGCAGAGACCCCTGCTGGCTCAAGTGGTAATAACAGGACTTGGGCGCATTTAATTCTGATGATATGTCAGCAGGGAGAGCGCTGCATTACCTCTAACATTACTGAAAGGGGGGAAAAATTATGGTTGACACAAAACTGTTGCAGAGAAGAGCTTGTTGTTTCATCTCAATTCTCACAACAGTAGTTATACATGCAGTTGCTAACAGATAGCACGACACTGACTCTGTCTTTTTGTCTTCTTTGTTTCCTCTGTCAACCTCCTCTTTGGTCCATAATGAGAATGCCAAGCTAAATAGTTCCAAAATGTTGCTATAAATACTAAATAAAAAATAATTCTGTTATGTTAACTGGACTCTGAAGGCTTAAGAATAACTGAACTTGCATAAAAACACATATTGTAAATATTAAACTTTCAATGACACGTCCAAAGCTCTTTTTAAATACACATTTTTCATATTTGTTTCCACTTTGGAATAATAATAATCCAAAGACAAGCTGAATCATAGAGTGACTCCTGTCTCCTTCTCTATCTTCCAGACACTAACCTGTAAAGTAGGACAGCGACAGGAAGAGTGAAGGGATTCTGACATTTCTCTTCTTCAGCCTCCTCACACAGAGTAGTAAGATCATAGAGCTTCACAATGTCACTCCCGCTAGCTGTCAATTCAAGAAATAACAAACATGAGAGCACTTGAGGATGGATAAGAACTTTAAATTAAGAGTTGAAGAATTCCTGCTCACTCATCTCCCACCTTTAAAAAGCCAGTACGTGTGACCCTCTTTGGTGCAGTTGGACTTGAGGAAGGAGAGAATATTCTGAGCGATATCTTTCACCACCCTTGTAGAGAAAGTAGACTTCTCCAGATGAGGAATATCCTCTGTTTTAATCATCTCATATTTCTGCAAGGAAGAAATTTACGACACGTTTAATACAAAGGCTGAAAATGAGTTGATGAAGATGAACTATGGCAGCTGTCACAGAAATAATCATGTATGCATCACTGGTCTAAAGTCTGCAATCAGTTACCTGAACAATGCCATTGACGTGAAAGCACATGACGAGTTCAGGAACGTTGCACATCAGATTGTCAAGCCAGTAGTCGATGCCTGTCAGAATATTGATTGGTTTATTGTTGTCCCTGAAAAACACACAGAGACAGAAAGTCGTTTGATGTAAGATTAAGCAAGAATAATTAGTTTAGAGTTTAGAAGAGGGTGCAGTGTCCGAAATCTAATTTCGGATTCGTCTGAGCTCTGATTTGTTGCAGCCACAAAATAATTTGCTGCAACATAAACGGAAAGAATAATAGACACACAATTAGAAAACAATTTCAACCTGAGTTTAAGACTGACGGCTGGGTAGCGACCACCTCCGAATATAGGCATGTTGGACCCGACCAACATGTGGATATCCTCGAACGTCCACATGATGTTTCGCACAAAGTCGTTTCTTAAACCCTGTAAAAAAAAAAAAAGTATATATATAGTTGTTAGATTCATCTAGATAAAACTAATGCTGTTCAACCCAAAAGCCCTGACAACCTTAGAGACTGACAAAATATTAGGAACAACTGTCAGTATAAACCCGACAGTTAAAGATCTTATCTAGGTGTATCTAACAAACTGGTGAGAATATATATATATATATATATATATATATATATATATATATATATATATATATATATATATTAATGTGAATCATTATAAGTTAAACAACTCAAAGTTGATCTTACCTGACTGTTCTCCCCTTCATTGAAGAGTGCAGGGAGGTTTTGCTCTTTGGGTACAGACGTCACTTGGCCCAAAGCAAAGTTGCTGTCCACAGAAACACTTTCCTGCACATTTGACATCAGTGTTTAACTTTCTTTTAGTACATTTCAGTTAATACAGTAAATATGGGACACAATATTAAATCCTAGCAAAGCAAAAAACTCAAAGTTAGAATGATCTGTGAATAACAGCCCAGCTACCTGTTTGGAAGCCGCTGATTCTTCTGTGTCAGAGGGTGTGCTAGTGAAGGTGGTCGGCCATGAAGAGCAGAACTCCTCTGCACCCCTCTCCTCCTCTCCTTCATCCAGGTTGTCTGGTACAGGCTCTGCAGCCCCATCACCATTTATGCTGCAGGAAGAACAGAACATGACTGAGAAGAAGCACCTTGAAATGCTACAAGCTTTTCATTGCTTGTGTGATATCAAGAACTCACCTGTAGTAGAGGAACTTTGACAGGATTGCTTTCTGATACCAGTGCTCTTTACTCTTTTTTTTCCTCTGCCACTTCTGATCTATCAACCGCTGATAAAAGTCTTTCAGCCATGTCCAATCTCCAGTCTACAAACAGCATTGAGCATATACTCATGTTATATCATGGCACAAGTTCATCACAATAAAACATCCGTGGTTGGGAAAAGCCTACTCCGTCGTACCTGAGAGGATCTCATGAAGAGCTCTTGAATATCAAGCTCATCCAAAAGCAGGGTCCGACCCACGCGGTGAACTGCCATACTGACATGGGACTTGCTGTAAGGAATTTTCAAAAGCTTCTTGATGTTCTGAAGGGATCAGAAGGAAAAAAAAATGCTGTTAGCTATTGTTGAGTATTTATTAGAAACCAAGATAGAGACGTTGGCTTTCCAACAGCCCCACAAACCTCGGAGTCTGATACCACGTCGACGTCATCCCCGATGCAATCAATGAAATCATAGGCCATCCCAAAACTACAAAAGAAGACAAATCACAACAAAGTAATTGATTTTGTGATATGGATTCGACTCAGACTGTATAAATGGTTTAAATAACCTCACCATAATAAATGCAGGTGATAGAAGCCAGACTACAAGCTCTTTCAGCTTTGTGTTCTAGCACTACAAAGTATGTACTCTGAAACAAATACAGATTGCCTTGAATCCTCCTAGTTTGACATGCACTGTCCCTAATATGGCTACTCCAGTAAGTGATCATCAGTCTTCATGACTGCATTGAAAACAACAGCAGAGGCCATCTGCTCAGCAGGTTTGCAGCAATTAAGCAGAGCAGAGAGCATGAAGCTTTCAGCCTCTAATACAAACTTTGAGTTGTGTTTTCTCTCTGGCTCGGTCGAACATAATCTCCCTAAATGTTATTGCACAGATTCCCCTTTATCCCACACAAATTATAACCGATAAGTGTGTTTCAAAAATTGCTCCATGAGTGAGCATCAACTCATCTTAAACTATCCCCGGTATCTCATATTTGGTGCATCCATAAACAAAATATTACACTCATTACGACTACAGCCTTCCATGCTACAACTCTCTACAATGATTTCCACAAACAGCAATTTTAAAAGAATTGTATCCTTCATAAAAGGCAGGATTTATTTATCCAGGGAGACGTGTTGGAAACCTGAAGCCACACACTGGAACAGGAATAGCAGTACAGAGTATTATAAAACAGATTTGTATTGTAGCACTAAAATTGGGTAGGTTTACTTCTGGAGTGAGAAAAACAGTTTTACACAAATCTTTTCAATGCTTTGAGAGAAGCCTTCATCTGCCAGCTTCCTGAACAATCAACATAGTTTGCTGGCAGTTTCACATCAGAGGTATAAACATCTGTAGCTGCAAATAACTTTATACCTGGAGAATGGCTTGCTTTTGCTGCTGGACCCTAACACTGTGGTGCCTGCACTGCCGAGCTGAGGGTTTTCTCTCAGCCAGTTGGCAGGAGGCAGCTTCAGGTCCGTTTTCTCCTGCAGCAGGGCATAGCTGGTAGGAGGCGGGGCAGCGGAGTACTTGACCACAGCACGGCTCTTTATTTCACTGTTGCCTGATAATATGGCCTCCTCAAAAAACAACAACACAAAGCAACTTATCGTTAGTGTGTAAATCCAATAAAACATGGAGGGGAACATTTTTAGATTATGTTAGACTTTGGTTTCCCCGTCTGACACCAAGAGATAATAAATAAAAGCTGTGACTAGTTGAGACTGCTAGTCCTGGTCACAGATCCCGGGAAGGGGGAGTGGAGGGGATGAGTTACCTCCCTGTTTGTTTAAGCGTTGTAAATATGGCAGGTGCAAAAATCCATTTTAGGCTAGAGAAATTGCACTCCTAACTCCTAACTGAAATAGAGAATGCAGATAACACAGGGATGTATAAACAAATTAATCTGTACAGCAGCTGCACCTGCAAACACATGTTAAAGAAAAGACAGGTGCACAGTTTTAACACAACATGGAGCACATGGGCTCACACAATGCTAGGTGTCAGACAGGTCAGGGTTTACCTAAACATAGCAGAGAAAGGAAAAGGGTGTATATGTTTGTGGAATAAAAAGGCCACTGTGTATGTAAATAATAAATCAATCAAGGGTGAATACAAATACGTGGTAATTTTGCCATTAGACAACATAGACAAGTCAATAGTGTGGCATTTGTAGACCTGTCAGTTGATTAGGCTAGCCTGTTTACTTACATGTTTGCTGGTTTCTCCTGTACAGATGGGACCACAGATGTCTTCCTTTTCATTATCCAGGGGGGTCCCAGGCTCTATGTCTCCAGCCGATGCGCTCATACTTGACACACGACCGTTCAATCATGCAGACATTGGTGATTTCTAACAACTATGCAACCTGTTCCTGGCGTGGACAACCCATGGAAAACCTAAACATTACGTTAGCGAGCAATGTACGTTGATTTAAAGGATAGTTAGCTAGCTTGGCAAGCTAACTGCTAGTCGTTGAGATGCGATAAAAGTAGTTACAAAACACGGTTATAAGCTCAACTTAAGCGACACTCACATAGTTTTTATGCTTTGTCAACCCTAGTAACGTGTAGTCCTTACACACATAATAACCTAAACCTGCAGCTACACTTATACGACCATGACCAGCCAGCCTGTCAGTCACTTGTTTTCATAGCACACGTTGATGTGACCCAACAATAAACAACTTCCGGTTTCAGGTAAAAGAAACGTGTAAAATATATCTCACTTTATTCAAACGATCGGTATAACTCCAGACTATAGAACAAAAACACAAACTTTATTTTATTTATTACTTAATAAGGAAAAATATCAGCAAATGCGTCTTTCAGTCTTAGTCTTTCAACAAGAAACGAATATATGACCCGGAAGTACTTTCCGAGATCTTTTTCTAGAAGAGTTGAGTCCGTTCTAGTGTGTTCGAGCGAATACTATTTCGGAATATCTACACTATTTACATTATTTTATATAACAGATGTGTGGACGCGAGTCATATAATATAATATAATATAATATAATATAATATAATATAATATAATATAATATAATATAATATAATATTACCAAAAAAGATTTTATAAACCATTAATACTTTTTGTAAATTTGATATATTATTGACTATTACTCCCTTGGCTTAAATAAATTAAATTAAATGTCAGACTAGAGACTTGCCCGTCTTGACTTGGGACTTGAGACTTACTTGATTCTTGCAAAACAATGACCTGGTCTCACCTCTTCATTCCATCAGCAGGCAGCTGACTCGTTGATCTGGGAGGAGCTGTGTAAATGTGCTGCTGCCAGCTCATTCCTCTGACGGCCACGTTTTAAAACAATCAACTCACGTCCTTGTCAGCGTAAAATACAAGACAAGACGTGGTAAGAAGCTTTAAGGGACCTAGTTGCGAGGGTCATTTGTGTGAACCACAATGGAAAGCTGGAGGAATCATGTGCGCGCTCGGCTGCAGCACAGAGACCAAACAGAGAAAGTCCCGTTCGCTGGCGTCTTCACAAGCTGTACGAGTTATATGATTTCCTCATCTAACATTTTAACATTCATAATACCGTCTTTATCTACTTGCCAAATTACTTCTGTGAAATCTGTTTATCTTTCAAGTGTCTCAATTGGAGGAACGATTTGAAATTCGCCAACAGATTTTAAAAGATTTACATTCAAGCAGGTACGAAATCCCAAATTACACTTTGTCCAAAAAAGGGACTTTTTAAATTTGTTTTTTCAATGTTTTTTTGTTTTTTTTTTATCTTTACATATCCTACAGCTTAAAAGGTTGTGGAGTTGAAACAGGGGAAGATATGAGATTCTTTAAACTCCAACTGAGAGAGAGTGAACATCTGGCTGAAAAGGTGAGTTTTAATTGACTCAATATTGGGTGGGCCACATCTGCCTTACTGAAATATATAAAAAAGAATTATATATATATATTTACAATAATGTGCCATTGTTGGTTGCTGTGTTAATTAACTTTCCATGTAACTTAGCTGTCATAGCTCATGTCAGTGTTAACTATCAATATGATAAGTCACGATAATGATCACATTTGTTAATGATTATGTCAGACAGCAGTGTGTTTGAACCTGTTGTAGCAAAGCACATGTTTTATTATATTCTAAGTTCTAAGTTTCTAAGTTTTATATCAACAAATGAAGGGTGGGCATTTTGAGTGTGTTTCGATATATACAATTACGGCCTTGGTTCAGTAAAAGACAACATAAGCATCAAGCGTTCTCCATAGGACAGAAATGGCATGTTTTTAAAAATGCTGTTTTAAGTCATTATAGCATGTATGACATTGTATAAGCTGTTTGTGCAATATGCACTTAGACAAGTCTAGCTCTGTTTAAATAATTAAGGCCCATAGAACAAAACAAAAGGCCATAATGAACAGAAAGAAATAAGTGTTCTTCTTAAGTACTGTAGAATCTTACTGGAGGACCCGCTGACATTTGGCTGAGAGGAGATGATGTGTGGGTGGTGGCAGACTGGCAGTTGACTAGACTCGTGGCTAATAAACTACTTTTTTGTCGCTGAAAGATGTCATCTTGAGATAAAGTTATACATGGCAATAGTTCTCAAGGGTGTATAATCAGCTAGGAGACCTACATCTAATTATTTATTTTCAACCTACAAATAATTAGCTGTCGGCTAAGTTTCCTGTTGTAATAAATTCATTTATATTCTATTTATTTCAACAATATTTATTCTGATACTATTTCTAAATACCCCGGGATTCCTTGATCCCCTGATATCACCCAAGTCCACAAACAAACGACTTTACAGCAGTTTTAAAAGTTTACCTTAGCCTCCATGTGATTGTGAAATCCTTTCACTATCCAATATTCAATCAATCCACGTTTGCTTGTCTCCCCAGTTGTCTCAGACTGTCTCCGACTTGACCACTGTCCTGTATTTGAAAGAGGCAGAGCTGCAGTACTGGCAATCACGGTAATTTCAAGTGTTGAATCCTCCACTGTCAGTACACGCAGTACACTCAAAGCTGAGTAAAACACAAATTACCACGAGGTGCTACTGGGTAACATGGATCAATCTGAAGTTTGTGACCGAAGTCATATTCAAGGTAAACCATCACTACATTTTTGTTCTTAATTCATTTTAAATTGATGGTGCTGTAGCGGGTCAAGAGGTTAACTCATAAGCTGGCCAATAAACCAGTTCCTGTAGCAATGGCATCCACATTGGGACCATTGAAATACTTCAAGGAAGAAGCAGAAATCCGAGGTCTTACAAACACGAGGTGTTCTTCAGTTGTAATGTGCTACTTAAATGATCCAATGTATTATAGATAACCATTTCTTTACTGTTTCAGTGTGTCCCACCACCGCCAAGAGGCATTTACTCTGGCTAAAGGGAGCAACACCTTGAAGGCAGCTCTCTCAGAATGTGAGTACACCATCGAATGTCAAGCCAAAGAGTTGTCGGCCCTAAACGTGGAGCAGAGAGGACTAAAAGAGACCCTGGCACGAGTTTGGAGAGAGAAAGAAGATCTCATAGAACGATGGATGCAGGAGAAGAGGGAGGAAGCAGACAGGTTGAATAAATACAATGACGCACAGGAAAGGTACGAGAAGTGATCTCTGTATGACTGAAGAATATGTTCTCTGTTAACACTCAACATTTGAAGCTGTCAGTGATTACTGCTTTTCTCCAGGTGGCAGCGTTTGGCAAAACATGTGAAGAAGCATCTCAGCAGGGAAGTGGGACGAGGTCGTGATCCGGTTGTTGCCAGCTAGTGAAGTGCTGCACATCTCCATCAATCACTCAGATTAATCTTTCTCGTAAAGCCAAACAAATGTCTCGGTCTTATGACGCCTGCGATGATGCGACGCCTAAGCCTGCAACATCGAACTACTTTGAGGTTTAGCATTGGACCTGAACACACAAGGAAGCAGACACATTCATCAGATTTATTTTTGACAATTTAAAGATCAGTATTATTGACTGTGGTCATTTCAACTTTTAACTACATTTATTTGCAAGGAAAATAGTATTAAGCATTTTTTTTTTAAATAAGGCCATAATGAATTTAAAGAGAATCCTGTAAATGTATAATTTTGGATTATTTACAATTTAACATTTCAATTTTTTTAACACATTTTAAAAACAACCTTTAAATTGTTAACATTTCTTTATTAAAATGCTGCTTGTGCTTTGTATCAGCTGTAGTTATATTATTGCATTGCTTTTTAAGTATGTAGTTTTGTGGAAAATAAAGTCACTTATATGTTCAATTTCTGTTCTCTGGATTATTTCTTTTTTGGTTTAGTAGCGTTTCTGTCCCTATAGTCATCTATTAGAAATCTATGATCATTTTAATTCTGATCAAAGGAGTCCAAAAGTACCTTATTTTTCAAATCAGGCTCTTAGTTCAAAAGTTAAGCGCCTAAATGTATCTCCAAATTTGACCCGTTGGTGGCGCTGGAGTGCTCAAGGCCCAGATACATGTACAAAAAAGTTTTACCCTGCAGTTCTACAGGCTCACAATGACACCCAGCCAGAAGAAGAAGAAAAGGTGCATGCCTACACTGCTTGGCCCATAACAAACAATTATATACTTTTCATGATGTATTATTTTGTTTGATTAGCAGGAAGTCACATGTTTTGTTTTTTACTGCAGGAATTCAACCTCGTCTCCATGGCAAAGTGAGAAGTCATTTCAGGTTGTTTGTTTACAACACGTTTCCATAGTCACCACTGTTTGCATTCGTTGTTAAGTTGTCCAGTTTGTGTGTGGGGCACTTGTGAAACTGCTTGCTGAACTAAACACCAGGATCTCAAACTGTGCCAAAATGAAGAAAAGCGGCAAGCGTTACTCTTCCACGAGCAGTGATGGCAAATGGGTAAGAAACGATTCACTTCATCATTTAATCAAATCTTTACGGTTAAACCTGACTTTATTTTCTTGTCAGTTCGCTCACCCAGAGTCACCAAGAAGTGAGCCGAGGAATCGTGAGACTTCAACAAGCACTGGGATGATGCTGACTCAGGCTAAATCCTCACTGCCGCAGGCTTTGCACCATGAGCGCTATCCTAAAGGGAAAACTGAGCAGGTAAGTGAGCAGAAAATCAAAATACATCTGCTATTTATATGATCCCATTCCACTCTGTTCCCTAACCCAATGCCTTTTCTGCCCTGCTGGTTTGACTGTCCGCCTGGGTTACTTTGCAGAAACCCAGAGAGTATCCACACTCAGACCATGACAACCGGCACGCCTTGAAAGACGATGTCTTTGTTTTCAATCGCGTGAGTATGAAGACAAGTTTGAGGGCATTATGAAGTCTTATTTCCTACACATTACTCCTCGAAGGCAAACACTTTCTGATGTTATACCTCAGGTGGGGCGCAGAAAGTGTCTTGACGAGACCAGACAGCACAACTCCCACTTCTGCCTGTGCGATGATGAAGCTGACAGACACACTGCGGAGAGGACTGACCTCTCAGCCTACAGGACTGACTTCGTGGGGCAGCAGGCTGTTCATGTTCCAACCAGCACCAGGCGGTTCCCACGCAACCACCAGAAGAAGTGTGCAGAGGCAGCTCTGGCACAGGCAGGGGAGCAGTTCATGTGGTTTGGGCAGCACAACTCTGACCCCTCGGAGACCCTGCGAGTGTCGGCAGCTACCAACTCCCCAGCACCTACCAAACACTAAGATACTGCTACACCTCAGACCCAAGTATGGACATACTGTAGTTGAGGGTGAAGAAAGTAGTGTATAGTATCTATATTAACTTTCTGCTGTGAGTTTTTGCCAGCAGAGGGCAGCAGCTCTGCACGAGCTGGCCTGAAGATCCACTGGGTTGTGTGACAGCCAAGTTGTGTGAGAAATGTGACAACTAAAACCCTGAGCAATGTGCACGCCTTGTAAGACAAAATCAGGGGAATAATTAGAGGACACTATTTGCATTCAATGCACATTATCACCAAAAGCATCTGATGACAGCATGTGAAATAAATTAAGCATGATCTGAGTCATGATGCATGGTTTCTGTCTTCCCCCCTGTCGATGAAAGAGATGCATATGTGTGTACCGGCCATACAAGAGAAGAGGAAGCGTGGGAGTGAATGTCGTAGAAGACTGCTCAGAGAAAAAGCACTTAAGTGATGAGCATGCCCAACCACTCTCCTCAGAAGCTGATGTTTTCTCCAGAGTACAGTCTGGCCAGCTGCTTTCTTTCTTTAAGTACCCAGCAGGGAGATGGGTTTTTCTCACAGGCTTTTCTTGCAGCTGTAATTAGCTGATCCCCATACAGTCCTGACCTAGGGATTTGTTTCACTTTTCAAAGGTGAAGTGGATCTCACAGCTTTTACACAGCGAGATAGAAAGCTGTGAGACATCCATCGGGAGCTGCTGTGAACTAATGCGTTTGCGGCCAAAAAATCCGATCCCTTGATGCAGGTGCAGGACTGACACCAAGCTGCTGTTATTCCCATACTGTACTTTTGATATACTAGTTTAAAAAAAAAAAAAAACTGGTGCACGGATGAAAACTTTACTTCAATGCTATATTTGCACGGTCCCTGAGGCAGAAGCATATATAGCAGTTAAACAGGCCAGATCATCGCCTGTAACACTTTTTTAAAGAGGTGTTGTGGAGAGTGAAGGGAGTGTTTATTAATGCAAAACACCTGTGATTATGTTTGACAGTTGGTTCTGTCTGGTCTTGACTGGTTGTCTGCCACCTCTGTCCCTGTGGGTGCAGTTTCCAGACTGCATCGGACTTGCCACAACTTGAACTCCTCCGCACAGATGCCACCAACACTTCATGATCAGAAACTCTCATTAGCTGTGTCAGAACGCCGGTGAGGCTTTTAATACTGCACGGGGAGGGGGAATGAGAGCTCTTCGAAGCGCGCTGATATAGAGCGTCTACCATCAGATAGTGTGTGTGTCTGCACTGTATGTTCCATGTCAGGCGAGCGCGTGTGTCATGTAGAGGTAGAAACTGCAAGTATGTTAATACACTTGCTTGCTGGAATATCAAATGCTCTGCCAAGGACAAAGGACACATCTCAGTAAACAAGCATTCAACCACCAAAGCCTTGCACTTCATGAATATTAACTCAGACACTTTGAATCCTCCCTCTTTGGTGTTCGGAGGCCCTAGTCTGGATTCTTACCATTCGCTGTGATTTATTCGCAGGTGCGTGTGTCTCTTTGATGTGTCGAGTTGAGAGGTTTTGCACCTGTTAGAAGAAGAAAAAAAGCTTTGAAAACAAGAGGTGGATTTGCCAGACGGTCTAAATAACAACACGAAGGAACATTTGTGTTGCTGCGGCACATTGTGTATGTTGTCTTTTCTCCCCCCAAAAAAAGGCAGCTGTTCTGTTTTGACATTGAGTGCGCAGCAAAATGTTGTCAAATAAAACCAACCTTTTTTTTTTTTTTTGTTCGCTCCACGTGTCAGTTTTGGCATCTGTTCTGACGCTACGTCATTTCGTGCATTTTGTCCTATACCTATTCATTAAAGAGGTGACATGAAAAGAGAGTTGCCATGGAGACGCTGCATTTAAATGCCATGTTTCAAAGATTTTAATTTCTGTTTATTCTTTTGCCAATTATAACTAATGTCTTGCTGCTGCCCTGGTTTCTTTAGATTTTCTTTCCCTTTCTGATATCCTTTTAAAAAAGGTGTCAAGGCTCGCAGACTTTACCTTACGTCTAATAGTGCGACGTATTCAAACATTCAGCATCTTGTTCAAATAACAATGACACAGTTATGTCCATAGAATCTATTAGCTAGGTTAAACTGCGTAACTTCATTCCACTTCTTGCAATATTTCCAATTTCCTCTCTTTATTACAGCACACAGTTGCTCAGTGTCCCCTGTGTGGTGGCCCTTCTTCCAGTAATGGTAAGCGGGGGGGCCCTCCAGGGTCTGAGGGCGGTGATAAAGGTGACTGGCTATCTCATTTCCACAGAGGACAAGATAACATCCTGCGAACATTCCCACCACTCGACGAGTTCGTTCAGAGGAGATAAAAGCTCCCCTGTTAAACCTCACGATGAAGCTCTGTGGGTGTGTATTTGTGTGTCCTTGCGTTGTACGTACGTGTTAAAGATGGAGTAGCTCGGAGCGCGCTCGGTGCAGTCAGACCCAGGCCTGCTTCCGTGTCGTCTGGCATCATGACATTGCGCACAGCTGCAAAACCGCTGCCGCAGAAGACCTACGCTCGCACTAAATCACATTGCTCCATGTATTTCTCAAACCTCCGACACAGTTTGCATGCTAATTCGTGTGTAGGTGGTGAGTATAATTATATTAGGCTCGTTGTAAACAAAGACCTACAAGCTGCAGTGTGTTCAAGTATCCCACCCGAGAGTTTACGGAAGGATGGCTGGATTTGTGATGCATGGTTTATGTAAGGAAAATCTTATCCCAGACTGTGTCAGCTTGTAAGAATGGCTGCTGAAACTGAGTGGCAGAGCTGTGCTAAATAAGAGTAAGAAATTGATTACGATTCTATACTTGAGTGTGTGAAATTCCTGCTATACACCGTGTTTCCCGGCAGGATCAGTTGCTTAGTTTCCTGATCTTCCGTTGATGTATTTAGAGTTAGTGGCAATAATGCAGAGGAACCTTGAGAAACACACTTCCTAGCCCGAAGTGTACTTTTGGCTTCCCATATTTTAATAATATTACCAACCAAGGCCGTAGCCATGGAGTCAACATTGGTGGGGGACCAAATCCGCCTTGGGGTTTTGGGTTTAAAAATTCACACTGGAAGATCTTCATTTTTCTTTTTTTTACAATTATTTCAAATTTCCATTGCTCTCTTTCTTCTTTTTCTTTCTTTGTTTCATTTTGTACAATAACAAGGATTCATCAACCAGAACCACACTTATATTAACAGAAATCTATGCATGGTTAGATGAAACCTGAGATGGAACGTCTTGTTCCTACAGGAATTTAGCATAACATCGTGAGACGATAGCAATTAATTAGATTATCATTTTTAGACCACTTCAATCAACACTGATATAACACTTATGCGGAAATAGTTTCCCACTTTTTGTTGCAATTAAAAGTAATGAAATAGAGCAACAGTGTTTAACATTGACCTACCTATAGCTGACATGCAGCGGCTTCTACTGGGGTAAATTACGGCAGCGCAACTTTGACACACATATCAATATTTTTTTGGAGCATATTTGAATTATAATCATGGCCTTACTTAAGGACTTCCACCTCTTAGTGTTATCCAGTCGGCTACTTCATAACCCGAGCATCGCAGTGTTCCAATTTACAGAGCAGTCGCTGGACCACAGATCCTCATCTTCACACTGTCGCTCTTCATTGAAGCAAACAAGGTCGTTATTTCGGGAAGATGACGAAAGCTATGTCATCAATGGAGGCGAGTTATTTGACATGGTCCTCTAATTGGTAGAGGCCCCTCAGTAAAGTTCCCTCAATTGCTCACCGACTGCTGCTTGAACAGCTCTTTTAGGCGTTCACAGTTTTCTTTCTGCTGCTGTTCGAGTCCTCGCCTGTTTAATGAACTGTTTTCACACTTTTTTTCTCCAGTCAGAGGGGCATATCTGCCTCATTTGTATTCTATGTGACGGATAAATATAAGGCTGCGGAGGTATCCCAGTGTCTTTTTAAGGCTGCTCCGAATGTGTCAGAGGTCTTAATGTGCTGGAATGTAATTAGGTGTGAGTGCAGTCGGAGTGGCTTTGTTCCAATCATATTGTACAATCTCCGAGACAAAGACATTCAGCGGCTGAATGTGCACCTACAGTGAAGGAGGAACACGCCGTACAATGGTACACTCCTAATCTGACATGATCATGGAATGTAAATTACACTTCCATGAGCTTCTCATTACAATATCCCATGTGTAGAGTGTATCATGAGTTATTCATTTTCAGTTTAACATATCGACTTTTTGGCTCTTACTAATTGTAAGTACTCCAGTGGTAATAGGGAAGTTATCCTCACTGCACATCCCTTTTCTCCAGGAGAAATTATGTGTAATGTTGATTTGAAACCATAAATTGAGGTGGCTGTGTTGTACATATAAATCCATTCAATATAAATTTCAAAAGCAACAGATTATTTGATGCAATAACAGATTGGATGAATGAGTGACTGCAAGGAATGAATGAATAAAGGCCGGTGACAGTTCACGTTGATGCAGAGAAAATACATCTAAAAGTATATTACGTGCCATAGTACACATGCAGGGACAAGTAAGAGAGCGCCATGAAATAAGGTGATTTAAGCATGAGAGACTGATTCAAGGTTGCTGTGAAATATTCATTCAAATTAGATAAAGAGTGGAGCAGCATAAGAATAACCCGTCTTTAAAGATTAACATAACCCTTGGAGGTGTTATTGTATCCCCGTAACCAAGTCGAGACTCCGGCAGGTGCAGAACAGCTCTCTCTCTCTCTCTCTCTCTCTCTCTCTCTCTCTCTCTCTCTCTCTCTCTCTCTCTCTCTCTCTCTCTCTCTCTCTCTCTGTGAGTTACTGCATTAAGTCCCTCAAATTTAGTAGCACAATCATGAGCCTCCCGTTCACTCTCTGGAGTAGAAGAATCGCTTTGCATTTTAAAAAGGTCAAACACTCAGATCTCTGCCAGGAGGAATTGAGGGAAGAAATAATGTCTCTCTGCAGAAATGTGCAGTTGCACACTACTGATCCTCTCAAATACCCACTGTACAGTGAACAGATTAGAGGTGCGAGTTGACTATCTAACAACTGCTGTATAAACAAAAGGAAAATCCTAATATCAAACTGTAATGTTTAAACAGTCTACACGGCTCCGTTGATTCAGAGCCAGATTCTTACGCGTGTGTCTGGAGACTATAATAAAATGTGGAACATATTGTTGAATCATACACGACGGATTTGAATTATTTGTATTTTTTGTTCCTTTGAAGCCCGTGCATGTATCCGACGGAAGGTGCTTTACTAAGTGACCTGCAGTAAATACAACAGAAGATTATAATTGGCAAACACAGCCTTTTGTAAGATTAAATCTGCAATAAAGCAGCTTATGTGTATTCTAATTAACGGGAGAAGAAATATCGGAAAAACTCACATATTGCTAATGAATTTACGTATTTCATGTCACTTTAAATCATTAAATAATGCACTTCAGGATGCATATCTTTAACTTGGCCATTCAAAACTAGATTATGACATATTTCTTTTGTATAATCTGTCTAATTCATTTCATATAAATGGCTTTAAGACTGATAAAACCTCACAGCAGTGATTCAAACACTTTCCACTATCTCTGCCACCTCCTGTCGTCCGTCCCCTCCCCTGCTATTGCAAACATATGCTTCTATTGGTATCCCCTGTTGGCTGCTGTTGGTCTTTGGAGTGTTTGGGTTCATGCCCAGTAGTTACATTGTGCTGCAGACAAAATGACCGCAGGGAAAGATGCTCTCAGGACAGGGCCAAGAGCCCCCCAGGCCTGGGACCACACACAGAGGGTACAGAAGCTACAGCAAGACATAGAAGGTATGTAAATGATTCATCTATTGCTTGCTCTGATTTCCAATTAATTCTCCTTAATAGCCTTTGTGGGACGCTCCGTTCAAAGACTTGGAGGTGCTGGAAAAGTACTGACTTGACCAGGAAATGCAAAGATGCTCTACTGTGATGTGGAATATGTCCATAACTAGTGTATGAATGAACGGAGGTTCCACCACCATTCTGCTAATAGAAGACACAGTGGATTGCATGTTTGGAGCCTGATGTCAGCAGCTGCAGTGGCTGCACCAGTGGCATGCAGAGGAAGAATTAATCACTACTTATTTGGAGATCAGAAACAACTCATCCTGTATTTTCTTGCATATCGTGTCATGAAGATTAAGATAACTCAATTCGTGCACATATGTACCCTTCATTGAAGACGTCATTGGTCACTGTAAATAGTCATAAAAAGGTTGCCGTCTTCCTTCTGCAAAGCCTGATGTGGATTCGTATGAAATTTCCTGTTAATGTCTCTTATCTGGAGGTATAACACAAATCTATCTTCAACTGATGAGCCTGTTAAGCATCAGCTGAGTTTCTAGATGCATTATTGCTAACATGCAGGATATTTAGGATTATTTTCACTAGTTACACTGTTAACTGTATATTACTAATGGCAAGGCATGAACATGCAACTGCCAAAGCTGGTCAAGATAATAGATATCTTGCCTACACTTTACATCTTAGCAGTTTTTAGCAAGACCATAGCAAGAAAACAGGCACAGCTACAACATGTAGCGATGCTATTTTTTCTGGTATAGTTGCTGATGTTCTCTTGCTAAGAGCTTCAGCCACAGTTTACTGTTCCATTCATTGTGTCCCTGTCCTTAAATGTGGTAACTGGGGGCAACTACTTTAACATGATTGACAAGAGGTTAGAATCTCTGGGCGGTGTTTCCTTCTTCCTTCTTTCATGTTGGACAGAAAGGAGCTAAACCCCGCACGAGAGTTGGCTAAATGTCACAAGATGACATCATGCGCTACGGGCATTTGTGCTTCTTTCCTTCAGAGGACAAGTATTAACAGTAGTGCAAGCTGCTGCTCTGCAATGCACAAATTCACATTTCCTAACGGTGAATTAATCTGTAACCGATCAATTAACAATCGACTCACTACCATCTCTTGAGGTACGATGGGCGAGGAAAGCGGTAGAATGGGGGTTAGCTATAGTTAGCATGCTAATGTCAGTAAATATCCCTGTAGCACAACATAATATATAGACAAATGGGACCTACTGCAAATAACATAATCTCTTCACATCCTGTTGATAATTCAAGTAACTTTCTAATGTTTTAATCTAAGACGCTAAGCTTACATACACCACCTTTAACACATCTTTTTTTTTTTTTTTTTTTTTTTGACGACATAATTTTGAAAAATGCAACAACCTCCACCACGCCGGACTCTGAAAAGTGGAGGCTGAACACAGACCCCCATCACGAATCGCCTTTCTCGAAAATTCCCACCGTCCCATCTCCGTGTGTGTGTGTGTGTGTAAGTGTGTGTAAGTGTGTGTGTGCGCGCGCGAGGGAGAAGTGGGCAAAGGCTCCGCCTCACTCAAAAAAGCGAGAGAGAAAAAAAAAAAGGAAAAGCAAACTGATACACACCTCTCAATTCTGGCAGGAGGAAAAGAATAGGAGTGTTTATGAAGCGAAGAAGTAAACAGCAGGACAAGCGGGCACGTCGCGGTACGAGGCTACTTCTTCCCCCCCGTTAAAAAACCGACACCGGGCACCGTCTCACGGCGCCGGAGATTTGTCCCGCTGCGTTCAGGATTAAGTTTTGATGTCATCTAAAGGTGGATCATAATCTAGATCCGAGATAACAAGCGAATTTGAAATGCGTATCCTGCGATGCTATTCCTGGAGCCCCCAAAGCCGACGTTTGAACTCTCAGTAAACATCCAGTCGAGGTAGGATTCAAGATTATTGCAAAAGGTGGTGTTCAATATTTCAGTGTGCTCCACCCGGGGTCTAGTTTTCAAAGCTGTACTCGCATCGCTGTCCATGTGTCCCTGCGCCATCAGCGAGGAGAGACACGGGAGGGTGGGAGGACTGTGGGAAGACATTAGCCGACACTCCACTACATGGAAACAGGCGGAAATACTCTGTATTAATGCCCTAATGAGCCAGGCAAATATAGACTGTAATGGATAACATATTAGAGCTCCAATTAGGAGCAATTCATTTAAGAGATTTTCTCCCAAAATATCTAATTGAAAAGTACATGTTGGCATTGATCAAAAGTTTGGTACAAGTGTGTGTTTTGTGCAGTTCCATGAATGCGAGCAAACAAGTCCAACTGTACTTGTCTGAAGCCAACTAATTAATGAGTGCTTAATTAGTGAGCCAATCAGGTCTCAATAAGAGCACCTGCACATTACATTAAAAAAAAAACAGAGGGTAATCCCTTCATTTCATAGTGTTGTCAGGCAAGGCAACTCTCCCTCTTCTTTTCTTTTATTACTGCAATTGGAGGCTCCAGTGGAAGAAGGCTTCAAGTGGAGGAGGAGGAGGGTGGCTCCATTGTCTGGCCAGTGAAGGGGTGGGGATTGAGGCTGTATGCAGATGTGCTGCTGGCAACGGACATCTGCTCTCCCCCTGTGGGCATTGTCACAACAAGGCAGAGAACTTGGTGTGCAGCAGAGTAAAGGCCTTTTGTTAACGATACGAGGAGGCTGATGTTTGCCTCCGAAACATATTTTGCAGCATCTTATCATCCCTGAGCTTTGAATGCATTCTTAACCAACAGAAAGTATCAGTTACTGTCAACGCAACTGTTTCCTTCTTTTAACCCCCACCTCTGTTAGTCCTACGTGCAAACACCAAACTCCCCGCTGCGCGCCCCAACCCGATCCCTCCCCTCATCTGCCATCTATAACTCCGCTCGGGGTTCAACTTCTTCTCACGTCTTTGTGGCCTGCATGTGTTCAGATATATGAAAGCTGGCCTCCCAAGGCAAACACATCACATGCAGCCTCACAATGTACATGGCAGCTCCTATCAGGCCCTTTTTGATTTATTATCTCTTGGAGGAAAATGCCAAGAAAAATGCAAAACCAACACTTACATATTTATGATATCCTCCACTCTGCTCTCGTGCTCGATCGCAGCTATCAGTGTTGTGATGCTTGTGTGCGCGTGCGTGTGTTTGTATTGGAAATCAGGCGTCTCATTTGCCTCAACAGTTATTCCCTCGGTGACTGCTGGAGTCGGTGTACTGTGATTACTAACATGATTTGTGCTTGTAGAGAGAACCGTCGTACATGGCTGATCTGCTGTACAACATGCTCGTGTAAAGGACTCATTTGTGTTTCTGCTGTATTATAACACCAGTCAAGCTGGGAAGCGACGATGCAGGAAGCTTTTTTTTTTTTCTTCTTTCCTTGTTGACATGATTACTTCATAACTAGGAGCACAGCGACTTAAAAAAAAACCCTGCATTGACAGCCTGTTTTGAATTCCTGAAGCAAAACAATTCCAATTGGTTAATCATATTCTCAGAGTCCTAATACTCCATTTAACACAGTAATTTGGACGCTGCTAGAATAGCTCTTATGAATTCTACTGAGAATTCCCATAATGGCTCGGCCACTAACGGCTTTTAAAAGTTCCCATAGGAGTTGGTTTGAGAGGATTTTACTGTCATGTGATTGCGCTATGCATTGTGGAGAGAAGCTAATGGGTGTGAAATTACACTGTGCCATCTGCAAAAGGGCCAAAAAAAAAAATGCACAACCCGACGTCAGTCAGCACTGATTTACGAAACCACAGAGCAGAAGAGGATTAATACCACAGGTCTATTGATGTAGCTGCAATTAATATTTCATTGAGTACTCCTTTGCCTTTCTTTCATTTGACAGTTTCTCTAAAAAAGACATATTCAACTGGAGCCAATTAACCAGTTAAGCCTTTAAAGGTTTGTTTCATGATAGAATGTTTAATGTGAAACATTGTTCTGAAGTGACACAGATCTTTACACAGCTTAAAAACTCTCGCACCAAAAGCTTTGATGTCGAAAACAAGATTCCGCTGTGAACTTGTGCACTTTGCAGATAGAGAACTGTGTGCTTTGGAGGCATGACAGTGATGATTACAGTGATATTATCCTTTTTGAGCTACTGTTTTATTGTATCTCACGCCGCCTGCTAATAGTTTCTTCTCAAAGACAGAGAGACTTTTCTGTGTGTTTAGTGTAATCGCTGCGCTCTTAGCACCTGTTTTTCTGTTTGTGATTGTGAAGTAGAGCTTGGGTAGAGTGGATGTAGACTGCAGCAGACAGCAGCAGGTGTTTGATTTTCTTCACTGATAACACTGTTGCCCAGTAAAAGATACTGGATGCTCAGATTCTGCCTGCGTGGGTGCATGCATTCTTGTCAGCTGTGCATATAAATTTAAACAGTATGGGAATATAGATTGTTTGCTCTTAAGCGAGGCTGCAGCTGTAGCTCGCTGCTGCCACGTTGGCATCCTGCTGGCTTGCTGGTGAGATTTGTTAGACCAGAATAATATATTAATAATATTAAGTTCAGATTGTGTAGTTGCCAATAAAACAGGTGCATTATGGTCCCCTGCTCTGGTGATGAATAAAATCCACAGCTTGTTGTCGACACTGAAGAATGAAATCCAAACTGAAAAAGATCTAATATATAAAGTTTGATTAATTTGTGATATATTTTTGGACTCCTGTGCTCACGTTATCACAAATGTTTTTTAACAATATTCAAACTAATGGTCACAATAATAACAGAGAGACAAAGTAGCTGAACTTAAATTACACATTACTACATTCACTCTGTCTGCAGTGAACTTTTAATAGAATATGCATCACTACTTAATTATACAGAGGTAATCAAAAAGATTAAGTGTAGGTTCAGAGCATTTATCTGCAGATAAGGAGAAAAGGAGAGAATGAAAATTGTAAATAAATATATTTGCCAATAACCGACCCAATTTTATGGGTCTATCACGAGTTCCAACGCATAGAAATACTGAATCTTTCCAAGGTTATACCACCTCTTTTATCTATTTTGCAACACACTAATCCACAAACTCTAAATGACTATTCAAGATATCTGCAGTAAAAAAAAAAATGTAATTAATTTAAATGCCTATAGCACACCGTGTCGTGATTATAGAGTGTTGTGGATTCATAAAGGAGCATTTCTTTAAATTATTAACTGGTGATTGGAGGAAAGCTCTTGGTGGCAGCGGGGGATGTTTACTTTACCCTTTATTTATGACGATGGGAGTTTGCTCTCACCACATGGCGGTCTAATAACCTCCCACCTGGCGTAAGCGACTCCCTGCTCCTCCCTAATGACCGGCCATTTCCCCCCCCAAAGAAGTCATAATTGCTTTCAACTGCATGCATTAACATTTCGCCAATGACGGATGGAGTGAGGATGGGTGAGGATGGACGAAGGAGCTTATTTTGGAGATCTAATAGGGATATAATACAGCGTCCTTTCAACATGGAGAGCTGCGTGTGTGTGTTTGCCAGCAGGATACACTTCTCCCTGATTGTCTCACCTCTCCTCCTTCACTCTTGCCTAGCTGGAGCTTTAAACACCTGCTGTTAACGTTCACGCAAACCATTAGGGATTAAATCGTGGCATGGTCTTCCTACTACTCGTGCACGTGTGCTTGTGTGTCACTTGTGCAGGAACTAGCAGATACAAAGCACCATCTGCACGTAGCAGGCTGTCCTGACTGCCTGCTACTCTCGCAGGGGCAGAGGAGAATATTTCTGCGAGCATTGTTATGAAACCGAGTCTGCTGCCGTTGCCGCTACGCCGGTTGTTAATGCTGACAGCTAATAATGTCCTCCTGGATGAGTGTGCCTTACTGGAACCAGAGAGGAGACAGAGACTAATGAAGAGAGAAAGGATGTGAAGCAGAAACACAGACAGAACGCTACCAGTGCAGCTCTCCCTGACCAGAGTTCTTCCTGACGACGATCTCACACATACACACACACACCGGCACACGATTGTTTTATTTCCTCTTTTTTTTTCTGTTCCTTCCTTCCTTCCCTCGCTCTCCTGCCTCAGCGTCTCAAGAGGAAGGTGGCACGAGGAGGAGGAGGAGGAGGTGGAGGAAGGCTTTCCATTGTGTTTCCACAGAGCCTCTCTCCCAGTCCAGCTGACATATACTTGTGTCAGGAGGATCCATCCTGCTGATGTTAGGGAAGCTGTAAACTGAAAGACATGTCTAAAATGCTGAAGTGGGCCCTCGCCAGTGGAGGGATGTCTCTGTTGTTCGTTATTCTGCTGAGCACCACTTCACAGAGAAAACTTTTCTGCTGGATCTTGCTGACGGGGACTAAGGGGAGGTGGGGGGGAAGAGTTTGAGTATTGGGAGTCACTCGTACAGAGCGGTGGCCATTGTGGGTCAATGACACTGACATTTGGAGACGGGGGAGAAAAACATTAAAGGCCTACTTTTTTTTTTTTTTCTTCTTACAGCCATCTCTCACCACATAAACTGTTTTTGCCACTGCTCACAATTCTCAGAGACAGCAGTCACTGAACCCTCCAATGGCATGAATATGCATGATAAGTCCGCTTTTATTCTCCTGTCCTCTGGGCTTTATTTTTTTCCTCACCCAGAGACCTGGCGTGTTGTTTGATTGGCCCTGACATTTGAAAAGGTCCTTGAATAAAAAAAAAAAAGAGAAAAGTTGTTTATGACAACTGGAGAACTCTCCTTGCAGCTGAGTGAAAATGGCATTTTTGAAAGGAGCACAGCTCTTGCATATTTAAATGCTAATGGCTCTGTGAATTTGCAGGCTAATAGGATGTTTTCGACGTACACTCGCAGTGTGCAGGCGCGCTGTCTGATAGCTACGGAAGGTGCATCGCCTCGTTTTATCAGCTGATTATCTTCATTCTGAAGGTTGTTTTTCTTCTTTAAATAAATGATCATTATGGTTCTTTATGACAGCGCGAGATTATCTCAACAGTTACGCACAAGGAGGAGGCATTCATATACACACCGACCAGAAGAAGAGAAAAACCCTCAGGGAAAGCTGTTTTTTTTTAAAAAACTCCAGCATCTGTGGTGTATTATCGCAATGGTTATGATGCAGATAAAGTTTAACAGCTTGTTCTACAAGCATGCTGATGCTGTGCTGCAGAGTGGGGCTGCCAGTGTTAGACAGGGGCCCCTGGGGTTCTGGCTGGGCAGCCCTGTAGTGAGGTTCTTGCTTTATTATGGGCTGTTTTGTTAGCATGGATCTCCCCGGACTTTGCCCTTTGTGTTGAGTTATTTGCTCTCATAGTCCTGCTCCTCTTTTACCTTGTGTGGGTGCAGGATAATCAGCAATGCACTCAAGCAGTGCAAACCTCTCCCAAACGTTAGTTTTAGATTGTTGCCATGTTGAATGGATCTACCCCTTAAATTTAATGGGCACTTCCTTGGCTCATAATACACCCCTGCAACAAATTTGGAGAAAAGTTTAGCACACACAAGACAAACTGAAGGTAAACCATCTTGTTTCAGGTGATGAGGTCACTGGATAGAAAACGTTGGTGTCAATATGCTGCAGGAAAGGAACAAATCATGGCTGTTCATCTTATTTTAGACGAGCACAACAACAAGGAATGTGGGGAGGATGTGCATTAAAGGTCAGAAATCTTACAACATCATCAGGACAATAGGACAACCTCACCTTTATTTTTAAATGCCAGTTCATCCTTAAGGGTCCAGGTTAAAACTCTCACCAGACCGCACTTTTCATCCATCTAACAGCCTCTTTGCTTGTATAAATACTGGCAGGCGTCCAAACAGGGAAACCTGGCAGATGTCCATGAAAGCGTTTGACTCCTGAACTACACTGTTACATGAGAGGCTGCACTTCCCATTGATTTAAATGAGCAGGGGGTGGGGTGGGGGGGGGTGGGACATTCGCTGCTACATACACACATGCATGCATGCTTACACAATGTCACATAATAGCAGTTATTGACTTGTTGCTGTGCAGGGAGATGAACAGGGCGAAGCTGCCGGGCCTGGAGTGAGGAAAAAATGGCACGTTATCTACTTGTTGCCAACTGTTGTGGAAGTGTTGACAAAGTGAACGGCGGAGATGAACGATGGGAGTATTATCACCTCCGCTATCTCCGTTATGAATATGGATACTACCGATGTTCGGCGAGCCCGAGGCTGCTTCTTTGATTCTCGGCTGCTGAGAGGCTCAGTGGGAAGGTTGGCTTTTCAACTCGTCAGCGTGTTCGCACAAAGACGTGTTTGATTTTCACCCGTATGAGGATGTTTGATCCCTGATCCTGAACAAAAAGGATTTACTGTGGGTTAATGTTTCACTGAGCTAGAGAGAAGCCACAGTCCCTTCCACGCCGCTCCTCTGTGAATACTCCTCTCAGGAGTTGGTGTGAGATTAGGAGAAGGCATCCCTGGGGTTTTCAAACAGCTTTAGCAAATGCTGTTTTAAGGTATTATCCATGTGTATGCTTTCAGGACGAGTCTCTTACCCTAATATTTCCCAATGAAGAAGTTGTGTGCCATCAGGAGACGAGTTAGAACGATAAAAGAAGCTGCAGTTCATTGGTGTTGCCTTGTCAGGGATTTTGCTGATGCTCGGAGACTCTGGGTGTATTCATACCTGCAGCAGTTGTTTCCTCTTACTTACCCCCCCGAAAGACCAGTTTCTTTCGGCACACACAGCAATCGTCCTCGGATGCAGGACAAATGCTGAGATCCGCAAGAAAAGGTCGGTCCTGGTTTGCTTCTGTTCGAACCAACTGTAGAACATTTCATAGAGGCCTGTAGAGTAGCATTGCAGATGAGCTTGTATACAGTGCAGTCCTCTACGTCTGCACCCTGCACAGAGAGAAGGGTGGAGTGAATAACATTAGACACAGCGGTTGTTCTTACTGAGGCGATACAGACTTAGTTTGCTCGCGCAGCTGTTTTAGAACGTTGGACCTCAGTTGAATGTTACCATGTGAATGTGGGAAAATGCAACGATTGCATTGAATGAAAACAAATGAATTGAAACAAAGCAAATTGCAAGAATTTGCAAATCCAAATCAGAAGAAGAAAGCGTGTTTTTTACCCCATTCAGACATGCAAGATTAAGAAACGCATTTACCGATGGTGTTCGTCTTCAACCTTTTCATTTTTTTTCCCTCCGATCATGTTTTAAAAGGTGTTTTTACATCCCCGTACACAGCGAGAGGAAATGATAAACTTCAACCGATGTTTTCTTCTTTTAACTCCCATGATCACGTCTCTTCTCCCTCCTAAACCTCGTCCCTGACCCTTCTCACCGCGTTTCTCCACCGCTAAGCTCTCTTTCCGTTATTTTCCTCTAATATCAGCCGTGCCTCTTAATCCGTCTGTGCCCTTGTCTTGTCTTGTTTTTTCTCCCCTTCAGTTTCATTTCTTTGTTATTGCTCACAGGTGGCGAAGGGCTTGCCGGCTCTTCTCAGCTAGGGGGGGTTTATATTTCTTCTTTTTTGGTATCTTCTGAATACAAGCTGCCGTCCTTGGTCAGGAAAAAAGGGCCAGTTGTAATACAACTGCCTGATAGATACATATACCTGTATAGCTCTCATACTTAGGCCTTAGACAGAAACCCACACACATGCACGCCATGAAAAACTTGTCTTAAAGCAAGGTAATAATTATAAAAAGGAATCTGAAAATACTCCAGATTGTAGTTGATATATAACAACTTCAATGTCGTTCAATAAAGGTTGAAGTGAGCGGACACAGTGTTCCGTGCAGTTAGTTTTCAAATTACGAATCCTTGAATATAAACACGGTTTTTGTATGATGATTTGCTGCACGCCATCAGGAACACAGTTGCTATCTCAGTCTCAAGCTTTTCATGCTGGGCAGAGTTTCTCAGATCTCCCTCCCTGGAGACAGCATGCAGCCAGACACCCACCTTGGCCCCAGTTCCCAGCAGACAAGTCTGTATTTTTTGGTGTCCGTCTGGATGTGTGTGTGTGTGTGTGTGTGTGTGTGTGTGTGTGTGTGTGTGTGTGTGTGTGTGTGTGTGTGTGTGTGTGTGTGTGTGTGTGTGTGTGTGTGTGTGTGTGTGTGTGTGTGTGTGTGTGTGTGTGTGTGTGTGTGTGTGTGTGTGTGTGTGTGGGCAGCAGCATTCATTGGTGTTCTCACAGCCCAGCTGAGACTGACAGATGGAATCATTTCACACACAGACAGAAAGGCAGGATACAGGAAACTGGGGTGCGTTTAATAGTTCTGACGTGGTTGTGGTTAATCTAGGTCAGAGGCATTCAGCTCACGGCGAGTCTGCCTCTGAGGCAAGCTTGCCCTTTCCTTAACCCTTTTAGCTCAACTAACTTCCAGGCTACTTATAGATAATTTGCCTCTTATGGCCCTTATTCAACATGTTCATCTGTGTAGTGTTGGACAGATTGTTGAATATTAAAAGGTTATCGAACGGTTATAACAACCTTTATAATACTTCAGACTGGGAGGTGCTTATTATTAACTGTCACTGCCAAACCACCACCGGATTCATAACCAGCTCTGGAACATGTCATGACATCCAAAACAAGACAATCAGTCTTGAAAAATAATGTGGTCAATGAGTTTAAGGCCGCGTTAGGTTTAGCCCCAAAAATACTTGGCCAGCTTGAGGAAAACATTGTGGCTTTGGTTAAAGTTAGTAATTAGCTTTGTAGAAAAATGAGTCGCAGTTGGAAATGTGAAACTTGTGGTTGGAAATGGTATTTGAACGACGGTCTCACCTGGTGTTTTGTAGAGTCCATCGACCACCCAACCTTGTCCCGATGCAGAGTTTCTCACTATCCACCAGTCAGCAAGTAATTTAAAACAATCGACAGGTAAAGTTAATGACATTAATTATTTCGCCACATTGTTTGGTCAGTAGACGGGGCGGTATGAGAGGCAGCTAGAGGATAGCCAGTTCTTGAAGATGATGTATTTGGAGGAGGTAAAATCAACGAGTTTAAGGGTCTGAGCGACTTTGACAAGAGTCAAAACTGTGATGACTGGACGACTCTCCCAAACTGTAAGGCGATGAAGTGGTTAGTACCTAAACCAAAAGGGCATAGGGCTAAGTAGCCATTGACCAGGCAGAGTACGCATGCTGACCCTAGAATGGGGACGTGAGCATCATTACTTGGGCCATGTTTGAGGATGGAGCAGTGTAAGAAGTCGGCCTTGGTGATTTTCTTTAACGTTATTTGGACGGCCGTGTGCGCTGACCAGGGAAAGTGATGTCACCAGGATGCAATGTGGGAAAAAAAGGCACGCGGGCAGAAGCAGTGTGATAGTCTCTTCAATGTTTTGATGGGGAAACTTTGGTCCTAGCATTCATGTGGTTGTTACTTTAAGACGTAAACATCGTTGCACACTGAATCCAAAATACTCCACAGTTTTGCATGTTGCATTTGAGGTTAGCTGATGTCGGCTAATTACATATTCAGAACAAAATGTTGCATTTAGATCTTTTTTTTAAAGTGCAAAGTTAGTGTTTGGTTGTAATAAAACCGTGAGGCATGACCACTGAAACTGAGTCGCAGTGTTTCACATATTCTATTCAATATATGTTGAAACGGCACCAAAACAAACACTTCTAATTGGACTGTTAAAATATTATCCTTATTTGGTGCATCGGAGGAAGCAACCCGAAAGAAAACTGTGTAACAAAACCAAACATCCTGAAGCCATAAAAATGACTTGGCAGAGCAACATGTGCGCACCACTTGTTCTAGGTGGAGCCAAGAACATCCACAAAGCTCAAGAGGAAAATCTTTTGAACAGCGGTGACTGATGGCAGTCTCCTTATTGATCAGCCTGTCGGGTTTCTTCATGAATCGAATAGTTGCGTGGATCATGCAAAGGCAGGACGAGTTGAAAACATGCTCGAAAGGTCTTGTTCTACGTCTACAGTTTCATGGAATTATCCTTTAAATGTTGTATAACTGGCCTACGGTGTTATAAAAAAGTGACAAAAAAACACTGTATTTTCATTACATGTGCAACACAATTATTTCTATTTGACAATATGATATATGAATTCTACTTTATATGAAAATGAGCTCTTATAATTATTACATTTCCCTATCATGTTTTACCTCCCGTTAGTAATGTTACACTTGAACCAATACTAAAAAATACGAACATTTGCACTCACATCATGAACTCATCTCTACAGTTAATTTGCAGTTTAATTGCTTTTACAGCTGTTGCATATGCATCAGGTCCTCAATAGTTAATTGGTAGGAGAAGACACATCATCAAGTTCGACAATTAAAATGGGCACTTGCGACTCTCAACACACAAAAATGTGCAAATGCGTCTAATCGGAGTAGAATTACTCGGAGGGGAATTTATGAATATGATTCATGTGTTATGTGCAGAGTACTTTTTTTCTCGGTAAACTGCATATGCAATATTCAAATGGGCGTTGCTGCAGAAGCAGGCTGTCGATGGAGACCATGGTGTGTTGGAAAGGAAGATTTTTCTTGTGTTTCATGCACAAACTTTGCCCTTTTGTCCCTGTGACATCCGGTTTTATAATCTCTCCTCCTCAGTCATGCTCGGTGTTTCTTGGAGAATCTTGACGGGATGAAATGGGACTTTTTGGGACTGACCCAGCTGTTCCAAAACATCCTTTTTTTTCCTTTTTCTTAAAATATGCATCCCACGATGCATAATTCAGTTTGGTCAGCAATCTCTCTTTGGGGGTTTCTATCATGTTAAAGCGTACAACTTTTAAGCTTTTCCTCTCAGGTGGAAGATATGTTCACATTTGTTTGAGTAAATGGAATTAAAATTATAATAAAATGCACCACGATGATTTTTCCTCTGGTTTTGTGTTAATGAAATGATGGATAAAGGAAGGTAAAGATGCTACGTACCTGTTAAAGACAACGTCAGCGAGCTCAACAACTCTTTAGCCAAATATACCCTCAGTTTTTAAGTGACTGGAAAGATGGGAACATTCATGGTAGGCGTGTCCTTTTGACACAAGTCGTTCCTTTCATTGATTGGAATATTGATTGAGCGCTATGGGGGCCAACACATTATTCGTGGTTTTGTGCCGTGTGAGTGATTGATCAGTGAGCTGCGGCTTCCTGAATAGTCTGACAGTGATGCCAGTGTATTGTTACCTATATAAACCCTTCTAGCTGTCATGTTGAAGTACTTACCCGATGAAGACCCCGTTGGGTTAAACGTTGCCTCTGTCAATAGATTATCGGAAGCTGTTAATCACGATGTGGGTTTTTCATCCTGGACATTCTTTCATGGCGTCACCATGAACGCAACCTTGACCCTCAGTCGTTATTGCTCGTTAGACCAATGTGAATCGACATAAGTAACATTAATAAGCCAGACAGGCAACTGCACCAGTTTGTTGCATGATAGGGTTCATTTTACTGTTTCATTTCATAAGAAATCAATTTTTAAATTCCTATCATGTCGACCGTCGATGGGAAAGTGGCCGAGACGGATTTATTTCCACAATAAAAGCACCTCGGACACAGCCTGTAGATGCCACGGGGTGGGAGCTCTGTGAGACGAGTAAACAGGCTTTCACTGTCTAGTCCATCATGTTTGATAAAAATTACAAGCATAATGTTTACAGGGGCTTTTTATTTCATTCAAATATAGACCTTTCACTTGCGACGTCTGTGTTGTGTGCTGGTGTCATAGACGAAATAAATTGGCAATTTCCCCAGTTGAGATTTTATGGCAGACTTTGTTTTAGTTCATTAGATGTACGAAGCCGGGGAGAAGAGGAAGGCAGGCCGAGCCAAAAGCCTCGACGGGTAAAGCGAACAGGCTGCCGTGCACAATAATATCACCATTATGTGTTTGCCGGCTGACTTAAAGGAATGGGCACTATTACAAAATTGTGCATTAGCCCAAGTCAGCAGTTAGTGCTGCTGCAGTGTCATTTCATTCAGAGTTGAGAGGAGGGAAGGATAGAACGAATGGGAGGAGGAGGGAAGTCGGAGGAGGTTGCAAAATGGTTCAGAGAGAAGGCAGTGCAAAGGTGAAATATCTGCCAGGGGGCTAACAGGACACGCAAAAGGGGGAAACACGGAGGGACTCCAAAGGGCCGACACATGTAGGAATCATTGCGCTGATGGAGAGGTAGAAAGAGGAGAGCTGTAATTGTTTGTAACTGTTTAGACAGTGAGGGGTCGCAGGAGGAAAGAGGCTTGCAGAGAAGAGGAAGGTGTAAATCAGAGGTCTGAGCGACAGCTTTACGTACCCCTCGGAGCCCCCAACTGTCCAATTAATGAGAGACGAGAAACCTTAACCACCTCTCCCTCTCCGCTTCTTCTTCTTCTTTTTCTGCTATCTTGCACTTTCAGGGCCATAAATCATAGACTGCTAAGTAGAAACTTTACATAGCCGCTGCGCAATTCTTCCTCAAGATGTTTACTGGTTTCCCTGTGCAATGACGTTAATGGGATTTCAGTGCGGGCGAGGAATCCATTCTCATGGTGTTTGCCACAAACAGGCCCGGTTTCTAAACCACAGTAGATGAGAATATCAATAGCACTCTTATTTATATCTGCAAGATAAGTGCGGATAGCTTGTTAGCTTAGCTCGCTTGTGTAAACCAGTTACCCAGTTTGGCCTCTGACATCTTATTTAACTCGGCAAGGAGGAAGATAGACTTTAAAGGCAGGATGTATCCAGTACATGTCCGTCACTTGTACAATAAAAGACTTGAACCAGAAGTGCTTCCAGGGAGTGTAAACCCCCGCCGGGGGCCAACAGCCCGCCCATCTATTACATGCAGCTCCTCAGCTGGAACCACACAAGTCTGCATAGATTTGCAAAAAAAAAAGTATTAGAAATACGCCAGAAGTTTTTATTATTTTATGAGAAATGAATAATGGACTGACACGCGTTCGCATTACATTTCGCTTCCCTCTTTTCTGCTTAAATTCCGATTTTATAAAACATCGACCGACTGATACACCACACACACTGTCTTCTCTGTAGCTCCGTCACAGCTGTGTGCTTCCAAGTGGACTGCACTGAATGAACTCTAGATTCTGTAGAGGTGTGTCTCTCACTCGTGAGGCAGACGGCTTCAGGCGACCCTCTTCTTCGTAAAGTTGCTGGGCTTTGATGGCTTTTAGACGAAGCCGACAGACTTGCACGGGAGGAGCGCTAAACCTCCATCCGTATCTACACCCTTCCAATAAGTTTGATTATAACAGACAAACCAAACAAAACCTCCCTGTTGGAGGAAACACAGAAAGAAGCTAAAAATGATTATTGCAAGAGGGAAGAAAAACCTAAAAGAAAATAAACTTCACACATAAAAATTATATTTCCAGTTAAAAAGACACATTTTCTCCGAGCTGGATTGTCCGACTACAATCACATTCTTTCACAACTCAGTCCCCTTTGTGTGTGTGTGTGTGTGTGTGTGTGTGTGTGTGTGTGTGTGTGTGTGTGTGTGTGTGTGTGTGTGTGTGTGTGTGTGTGTGTGTGTGTGAGCTAATGGTCATCAGGTTCACTGAGTTAAACTCGTTCACGGAGGTCAAGAGCTGAAAGCCGGGCTGATGATCCAAGAAAGAAAATCTTTTTTTTTTTTTCTTTCTCCACCACGATAACTCCTCTTTGTTGTAAACACAATATTTGAGTAGAACTTGTGTTACGGAGAAAGTCAAAGCTGTAGTTTTACATCTCCCTGTGTCTTTTCACCTTTTAGCCAAACCCACGGGTTTGATCTCGCTGCAGGGCTCCTCTGAGAGACGGCCTCAGTCAGGAGGAAAAAAAAAATCTCTTTCAATTTTCCTTTGCCCCCTGTGTCTTATATGCTATTACCAACTTCAACAAGATCTCCTGGCTTTCATGTACTTTTCCTCACAAAAGAAGAATGAGCGCGAGTAATGGTGATGTAACAAAAAGAGCTGCAAAGAAAAATACTCTTTCTGCTTCTTCTTTTTCTTTGTATTTTCTTGTTGGACTCAATGTCAGATGGAAAAGCACTGTTCAAATTCATAACCACTCGGAGTGATGCAACGGCTGCAACCATGCAGTGTTACGCTCGGCGTGCCACCCTGATGACTTCTGTTACTGTTCGGGAAAAGGGAGACAGGGTACAACACGGTGTACATCAGGTCTGAGCTGCTGCACACAAGTGTGTTTCACAAGTGGTACAAAGCTCTTAACTCTGAGCACCACTCGACGCCGTGCCGCCGATATATCCATCGTTAAAGGAGAACAAAAAGAGCTTTGTTCTTGAGGTCTGTCATGTGAGTGACGTTTCAATTATATGCTGAAATTAACACCTTAGTCAAGGCTTTTACTGGGTAACTTCACGCTTCTGCAGCCTGATCATGCAACAGTGTACAAAACATAATTAATTTCTAGATGGTCTAAGGAGCTTCATTACCCAGAAGTCATGCAGTATGGGAGCAACAAGGTCTGGCATTAATTGGAAAGGAAACTGTTGAACCTGCAGTACAGAAATAATGGTAATCTATACTATATTATACAGAATGTAAAGAAATAAGAGATCTGACATCATGTCAAGTTTCCTATGTGAAAATATATTGCGTTGTATCTATTGAGGTTAGCATGCTAACCAGCTAGCCCCACGTCTTATGCTGTGTTATATTACTGCTTTGTACCTTCGAGAGATGATAGTGAGTTAAGATCGGAACTGATCTTTAGTGACATTATTGACAACGGAGATCGTACAGATATATATTTCAAAAGGTGTTGATGTATGGTTTTGCTGTGGCTGTCGTCTTGCTGTCATGGTCTTGCTAAAGGCCGCAGCGTAAACAATCAAGAGAGTTTCGGCGTCTTTGTGGCTTTGTGGGAATTGTTTCGCCTGCTGTTTGTAAGTAGTTGGATGTTTGTACTACTGATGATTCTGAGGATGGATTTCATGGCCCCAGTTATGGTTTGTCATGAAATTTTGGCCGATGCTTACACATCGCATCTTTAAGGTTAAAGCTTTCCCAGAGCTGTGCCGTTGCTCATCATCCATGATACTGTAGTTTAGTGTTTAATGATGGCCAGGATTAAGTGTTACTTCTTTGCATCAATGTCTGTGTTTGCACAGTTCTCAGACTCTATGCTGACGTGTCTTGTTGCAAAAAACTAAATGTTTAATGTTACTATTTTCATATCGCCCTTTTATATCTTTATCGCACAAAGTACCGCAAAGTGTTGTGGTTGGGTTTGAAATGGAGAGCGCCCACCTCTAACATTTACATAATGATGTGGAACATGTTGCATGCCACATCCTGATGCATCAAAAGAAATATTACCATGAGTATTGTGGAGTTTGCATCACTCGTCAGATGAGATGAGAGTTAGTTTCTTCGCTTTGAAACGTTCAGTCCTGTCAGGAAACCTTGCGAACATGCGAACCCTGCGTGTCTTCAGCAGCACGCCCGCCCTCTGGATGTGAGGCCAGACCATCCCTGGAGTCGTATACTTCAGTAGTTTGCCTTTGTGTTTGAGTACTTTCTCCTCCCTCTCTCCTGCAGCCCTGGGCACGTATTTCTCTCAGGTCAATCCCCATATTGTTAAGTTACATAATGGCACTTAGTCAAGTTAAAATCCAGCAGCAACGGTGCTAAGGGCTGCGGAATAACTCTACTTCCTCTCTGGCACTCCTCTGGCTGAGAGCTCTGTTCAAAGTTGTTGACTGTTCAACCCGTTCAACTTTTTTTTTTTTCCTCTGGAAATGAAGTGGATCTCCTTCTTACATGAGTCAAGTCTCTGGAATGAATGAAAATGAGTTCATGTTCAGACCACATGGGTTTTTTTTTTTTCGTTGTCGGTAAAATGTAGCTCTTGAACCTCTTGTTCCTCTACGTCATTCTTCTATGAGCTATCTACCGACATTTTTTTGAAGGCTAGTGGAACTTCATTGTGCAATATTGTTTTATGGGTGTGATATTCTCATTTCATTATCTCCGCCAAGCAGTCTGTTTCTGACGCCTTCAGCAGGAATCACTACCTCGCTGATATTCCCAGAACTTGTTGGAGGGGTTTGGAAATTTCCAATCAATTGCCTAATTTCTGGTTAAACCTGCAGCCTACCGTCACATGACGTGGTTGTACAATCTAAGTGTAGATCCGTATCTGGGAAGAGACTGCTCATGGCATATAAAAGAAAGGATGGACTGTTGGTCTCGGTGGACGTCTGAGCTCTTACAGCTTTTCTGCTGGTATATACATTATGATTGTCAGTTATTTTTGTTTGCAGGTAACCCGTGCGCCACATCTGTGTTCACTGCTGTGTGTCCACTGAGTCATTTGTCAGAGAAGTGAAGTCAGTATCAGGAGGGTTCATAAAAACTAAACGTCCAGATGCGCCCCGTGGTGACCTGCAGTGTTGCTGCTCTTCTGTAGCAGAGTCAGAGAAGTCCATGCATGTCTTCTGGAGTCTATTCATAGCCAAGGCGGTGTGACTCCTCCGCCTCTGACTGACTGTTTCCTGCTTTCCCTCTTGCTCAATTACTTCTCCCCTGACTCCCACATGTGGCTCTTCAGCTCTTTGGCAGGAAGCTTACCTTGTGGAGGAGGAAAGCTGACTGGTGAAGCAAGCTGACATGAGTTTGGTTAAAAAAAGACTTGCAGTCTATTTGTCAGGAGGAGAGAAAGACTGGGGCTCTAAAAGCATTGAATGCAGGAGAAATTGAGCCCTCCAGTAGTGTTTCCTTTAAACGGAATTAGCTGCAGCTCACCACCTCCTCATCCTGCCCCAACAGCTGGCCACATAAAAATTCATCATCCAGCCATATTGCTCAGCCTATCTTCCCTGCACCCAGCTAAAGATAACAGCTATAATTGCAGCCGCAGCGTAAATATCAATATATCGTTATATTAATAGTCAAGTGAGTACCATTCTCTTAAGTGCAGCACTCTAGGATCGGGCCCGGAGGCGAAGTGGAAGGAAACATCGTTGGGGTTATGAATGTGAAAGTGCGGAAAAAGACAGAGTCAGAAGGAGGATGGTATCATACTGTACTCATCCTGTTTTGTTTTTTTCTCTAATACTTTCCTCTCCCTCCCACAAACAGGCCTTAAATGTCTTTATCCTGCTGACACAACCTCCTCCCGGTCTGCTGACTAACTGACCCACATTCCTCTGTGACACTTGCTGCTCTACTGTGTGTGTGCGTGTGCATGTGTGTGTGTGTGTGTGTGTGCGTGAAGCCCACGTTGCTGCCTGTCATCCGCCGTGTTCCTGCGTCTGTGTGTACCTACTAGCTCGTGTCTCTCCTTCCTCTGTCTGTCTATCCGTCTGCCTGCCTTCCGCCTTAAAAATGTGCCGCGTCCCTCAGGCTTTTCAGCAGGAACTCATTAGAAGATTGCTCTGTAGAGGAGCATCATTGGACATAAATGATTGGTAAAATGCTTCATTTACTCACTCACTCACTCTGTCTGCCTTTTTCTTTTTTTCTTCATCTTCATGTTCCACTCACTTTTCTGAAGGCCTGATTTCAGAAGTGATATATTTCCATTTAAGCAAATATATATAGTGCACTACAAGACGAGGCGCCCTCTAGTGGAGAGTCACCTCTCTGCCGTGCAAATGTCCAAGAGGTTTATGGACGACTGATTGTCAGATGACAACTGCTTTATTTCCTGTGATGTGCTGGCAGCTGCTGTAAGAGCCGTGCGATGACAAATGCCATTAAAACATATGATATATAAAGATATTATGTGTTTTTGTGAGGCCCAAAATATCTAGCCGCAGTCACATATTACGAGGTGAAGACTGCGGCTCCTCAAACACACTCACGCTAAGCTAGTGTGACGTTCATAGATTAGCAGACGGTCCATCAGATGACATAAAGAGCTCTGGAGTAACACCGTGTTCTTGATGATATAATTTAAGTGATGCACAGCTCTGCATCATTCGTTCTTATGTGTCCTGTCACGTTTAGTGCAGTGACCTGCCAAAAGGGTAACACATGTCCAAACGGTCCATCGCGATGAAGACGAACCGTCTGTTTTTAATTCTTCACTGTTAGAACGGCCCTCAAAAAAATATGCATTATCCCTTTATCTCTTGTTTTCTGTTATTCCCAGGCACAGGACATCAGTCAGCGGACTTCCAGAGGATTTGGGCAACTTGAGATTTTAAGGTGGAGCAGTGGATAGAAAACCAAGAGTGGAGAGAGCTTGTCACACCGCGGGAAGGATGGCTCTGGCCGACAAACACAAAGTGAAACGCCAGCGGCTGGACAAGATCTGCGAGGGTGAGACGAACCTTTCCTGTCTGTCCTTTGCTTGTCACCATGTGGTTTTTGGACGCTGGCCTCTTTATGTTCAGACTTGCTTGTGTCGTTGTTTATAGACACAACCAGCAAGTGAGTGTTAGTTCCAAAGTTTTATGCTGTAGTCATAAAAAAGATTCTCTCCATATGGCAGTAAAGTTTCCCAGTGTTTAGCCGGTGGGATCATTTGCATACATGCATGTGTGTGTGTGTGCTCCAAACTTCTTCTCCGAAGGCTGTCGAAGAAGAAAGAATGGGGGTAGATATGAGTAAAGAGGAGGGTGTGCTTTGCGTGCGTGTGGTGAAGATGATGTTGGGCTGATGGACCGAATGGGATTTCAGTTCAATGTTTCCAGATTGTCTGAGAGATGAAGTAGGAGAGAGTTCGTAGTGAAGGGAAGAAGGATTGTGATTGATCTTTGTGGGCGGAGGGATTGATTTGTGTGCGAGTGCTTTGACTTTCATGTATGTGTGCATGTCACCCAGACACCAGTAACGCACAGAATGTAGTCCAACGCTCGCCTCCGCCCGCTTCCTGCTGTTTGTCTAGCACCAGTGCAATCTGTTATAGTTTACGATACTTCTTGGTATTTCCCCGCTCGTATTCTTTTTTAACAAATTGCTTTCTGATGTTTATTGTGATTTAATGTGATTTAATTATTTCCATGCTTTTTTTTGAAATAAATCAAGTTGTTTTGTGTGAAATGGCGATTAGGAAATTAAGACAAAACAAGAAAACAAGACTTTTACTAGCAAACACCAACGGAGGTGGAGGGGCTGCGTTGACCTCTGACAGCCCAGGGGTGGGGGGGGGGTCGTGGTGTTCCTGAGCAGAGATAATTACCTCAATCTATTAAGAGACATTTCACAATTAATGTTATTATTCAAAACTCTACAGAGCGTCTTTGTTCGTTGTGAAGAAAAAGCCAATTGAGAAACACTATAGATTTATAAATGATTCAACAATACTTTCCAGCCTCAGAATGAAAGCCTCATGTGGCAAACCTCTCCAAACCACCAACCCTGCTGGCGTGGACGCGTTCTTTCCCCCCTCTTTGTACACAGAAAGGACGACTGTGTGTCATCTGAGGAGGATATGTTGTACATCACAGTACATATATATGTACTGAAAGACAGCTCCAGCAGTGTCCCTGTCGCCGCCATTTATCAACAATGAAGTCATTCTACCAAAGACCAAGGAGGATTTTCTTTTTTTCTGGTTCAGTTAATCACCACAGCTGCTCTCGAAAAATGTGGAGAAGACTTGTGATTCACTTTGAGGAAGTTAAAAGATCAGAGGGTGGTGATTCACGCCTTTTTCACGGTAGCGATAAATCTGCTCAAGCATGTCAAAAAAAAAAAAAAAAGACCAAGGACGGGGGCATGCGCCATAATGTCAGGGCCACCCACTATCATCTGCAAACAGAGGCATGAAATAGAAATCAAAATCTGATAATATTATGTGTATTGACAAAAACAAGAATGTTATGGAGTAATTGTGTTGTTGCACCTTAAGAGACGGCGAGGGAAGCTTAACTAATCTCCACTTATCCTTTAAAGGAGAACTATGTCAATCCAATACTTGTCTCAAAGCGTAGTGCATTGATTACATCTGTACTCATCGGGGTGAGCTGCTAACTGAGCCGAGTCTGAGGCCTTAATGGAATTCGAAATGGCTGATCGAGTGAGGCTCATCAAAAGTAGTCACGGTACAGGAATGTAGATTATTACTGACGCCCTGATGTGGCTCACTGTCCTTCCATAGACATCGTTTTTGGTTTTTAAATTAAACATGGAAGGTCAAAACTAGGGTACTTTCCACAGTTAATGAGACATCGGGTCAGATGATCGTAATATTTTCCAAGCGACTACCTACGTATTCTATTTCCATTGATGATGGAGCAGGAGAATGTTTAAGACATTTGACGGACCGTCTTTGAACATATGAGGGTTTTTTCCCAGGAAATTGCTTAGCTGAGCTCGTGAGACACCCAGATGTTGACGCATTCCTTGTCCACTCGTGCATTTCCTGTGTTGCTATTTTCGACCCTTTAGGGTTGACGGTGAACTTTTAATAGTGTACGATGCTAGCCGAGGCGGTTACTGCAGCCGACCACCAGGGGGCGATCAAAATCGTTTGGGTTAATTTGTTGACCAAACTAAAACCAGGTGCATTTTTCTAAAATATATTATATTGTAATTATAACTAGTTCTTATCATTCAGTGCATGTTCAAGTGTTCATTTTACTCATAAGTTTCATTTTAAGTAGTTATTTTAAGCCATGAAAAGGGGAAGTGACGTCATGATTGACAGTTTCTCTGAATTTATGGACTTCTGCATATTCGTAAGTTTCATTCTGAGGCTGGAAAGTATTGCTGAACTTCTGTCTGGGAATTGCAAATAACAAAGTCTAGTGTCACAAGCTTTGCAGAACCATGGTTGCCTGTTTTAAACCGTAGAAATTGGTTGTTTTGCAGTAAACTGATCGCTTGTGTAATAAAGTTGGGCGGGACCTCGATGCCGTGGCTCAGCATCCTGACTGCCGCTCACAGACTCTGGTCGTCATCACCGGTACACAGCACAGTTTGATTAATTTCCATACAGTGGGAGGAAGTGGAGTTGAGCTGTCCGTGATATATACAGCCTAATTGTTTCCCTACACATGAATAAAAGATGCAGTTCTAATTGATTTTCTATAAATAACTACACATATTCCTCCATTAAGCCGAACAGCATTAATAAGTGTAGATATCATCTTTCAGAATGTATGTCAGACTGTACAACCGCTCCTTCTGTTGTGGGTTTGATAAAGTGCCAAGAAGAGTACGACTGCAATAAGGGAGCTGTGGCAAACATCTGCCGTGAGCATCAGGTCCCCTTCTTTTCTCATCCCCCCTTTTTTCTTCACTCTCTCTCTCCCTCTCCTTCTGTCTGCTCCATCTGTGTACCCAGCATGCATTGGCATGGGCGGCGAGCGCGAGTCATTGCCATTGCCGTTTAGCCAGAGCTAACTGACTGATCCGGGCAGAGATGGGATGTAAGCGGCGCTGCGACGTGAACTAGGTCGCGGTGACAGCATGTTCCTGAATGTTGATTTACAAGTTGCAAATCTGTGCTTGGATGCAAACACCACAAGGTGGGGTAGTGGAATTTGTCACTGCCATTCCAAGTGTTTGAGTTGGCAGTGGAATAATTGTGTTAATGCTTGATAATGCAGCGTGTTTTGTCATGTGCACAACAGAGGGGGAATGTTGAAATAAAGTTAACATTGTGTGCCCAGTCGAAGCTAAAATATCATAAGATTTAGCTTGTCAGTGATTCATATTCTCACATTTAAGAGACGTGTTAAAAATGCTTCATATTAAACAGGGATGTGGCGTAAAGGGGAGGAGGGGGTGTCCTGATGTCATCCACCCCTGCAGGAATGGGAAGGGGGTGTCCTTTGCTTTTTTTGAGAACAGAATCAGGGCCTCTGCTGCAGCCACCTCTCCACATCCATCCCTCCCCTTTATCCCCCCACGCTCTTGAATTCAGCTCTGGTATGAAGTCATCGGAGCGTTCTCTCCGTCTGACCCCACCTCAGGCTTCATCCAGACTCCTCACCAAATAACCCACGACCCCTTTATATGCTTTGCGGTGCAGCAGGGAGGGGCATGGAGAACACTGTCCTGAGCCAGTTTGTTCTTTGGGAGGATATTCTTATTATTATTTGTCGAACATTTGCATAACTATGTGAGTTTGACTCTCTTTTGTACCCAAGTCTCATTTCAAAATTGCCTCTTTGGCTACAAGACTTAATATCATATTGACCTGTAGTTTCTCTCTGGGTTGAACCGGAGACCAGAAGGATGGTGTGGTGAGCCGGGCTGCACCCAAAGGAGATGAATTACGAGCAGAAGTGGGCCAAAGCTGACAAAAAGGATATTTTTGATTTGTGGGCTTCTGCTTGTCCGGGAGGTCTTTCCATGATTTACTAGAAATCTGGGAAAAAAGTGTGTAAATTCCAAACGCTGCACTGAGTATATGATTGCCATTTAGATAAGTGCCAGCATCACTGCAATCAAGCTTTTTACAGCCCGTTTTGTCCCTATGGAGACGCTTTCAGAGACAAGTAATCCCTCTGGCATCGCATACATGGCAGCCATGTACATAATGTCTGTTAAGTGTGCATTACAATTCAACTGATAGCATTATTCTTTGCAGTGGTGCTGGCATTTTAATCCCATTTCCAGTTAGTGCCTCCTGCCCCAGCCTCATGCATAAGTCAATGAGTGTTTAACATTCAAGCCATGCCTTTGGTACACGACTTGTCACAGCATAGGAGACAGTTGTTTTTATTTCTGTTGCAGAGTTAGCGTGTCATTTCTATTCATTTATGCATGTCAGACCAAGGCTAAGGCTTTAGCGCAGGTTTGCACGAGTGAAAAGGGATATTAACAAAGGACCGCGGCCGCTGCTGTTTTCTGCAGCCTGCCAGGAGATGAGCAGAACAGGGTCAAAACACTGAGAGGGGATTCAGGATCATGCAAGCTGAATGTTTGTGCTGCATTTTCTAAATGGGCCTGTGAACTCTGCAGCAGCGGTGTTTGGTAAATATAAGCAAGTACACATTTTACACTGCTAAAACACACATAGCACAAACATGCATGCACGCTCACATACAAATAAAGTGACCCACCTCAGGTTCTGCCAATGGCCGTCCTGCATTATTAATGCACAGGTAAGGACTGTGAGGGCTGAGTGCCAGGGAGAGTTTTTATTGAACAATGGCCAGTCTCTGGTGACAGTTCTCACTACTCACCTTCAGGTCCGCCTTGTTACTTAATGTCATTTTCTCTAGAACTAAGAGAAGTGCAGGTCTATAAAGAGAAACACATTACACCCGGCTAAATAAACCTTTTTCCTGAAATCCATTAGCAGTTAAAAGAACCTTGAACTACATTACTGCATCCTTGCCAGAGAATCATTTACTGGAGTTTCTATATGTTTTGCATCATTTAATTTTCTCACCAGTCAAGCCTTATTCGGTGTAAGGTCTTTATAAGCTTCGACTGGGGTGGTATAATATTTGTTCTAAAATCCCCGGCTTAATTCCTAAATCCCTCTGTTACAGTGAATCTGGCGTTGTGTGCACAGTCTGGGCAAGTATGGCAAATGGAGGAACATTAGAATATGAAAGTCAAACATTGTTTGATTTGAGGCAATCAGACCTGTGCGGTTTACTTTTTCCTGTCGGGATTAGATTGGCAAACCCTGAGTACATACCTCTGCCCCCTGTTGGAGGTTGACTTTATGGGACTGTGTGATCCGGCTGTAGTGAGAGCCAGCATCTCTTGACAGCCTGGGTAGAAGAAATAATGAGGAGTGCATGAGGTTAAGGAAAGAAGGATATTCTCGACGGGTTGTCGCCCTTGACGTGGATGTTTAGAGACGCTCTGAACTTGCAACAATACACAGTGTTTACTAAAGTTGTTCATCACTTATACTACAATGCATTTAAAAGTAGCATATTTAAGTCCGCAATACATTACAGTGCAGAGTCTCCTTCAGTGGATGAATGACATTCACTCCCGAAACGACTTGTAAAACTTTATTGACTTTATGAAACTCTGACAGTTTCATAAAAGTCAAAACTGGTATTCAAATAATTTTTCTTTCCAGCTTTCTTTCAGCTCTGATTTAATAATTCATCTATATAGTGGGGCTTTAACTGCACGCTCATGCTTTCGTCAGCCTTTCCGTTTCTTTTTTACATCAAACTGACTAATGTTCCGCCGCAGTTCTAGGTCATCCACCCAATTGGTTCGGGAGCCACTGTCACAAGCTTTTGGGTTCGACATTAAAAGATTTTTTTTTTAGCGCTGATGACTGGTAAACTTTCCTCATCGCATTTGTGTCATCACATCCTAGAAATAGGCATTACAGCGTGTTACCGGGGTGAGTCCGGGGATGCAGTTTGGATGGAAATGGACACCTTACATCTGTTCGTATGCATTAGTAAAGAGGGATTCTCTGCAGAAGGGATCATGTTTCTAGTAACATGAAAAAAAAGCAGCTAGTGGGTCAGATGATAAATAAAACATTATATGTATAACACTGAGGAATACGCCATTAAACCATCATGCATGGCTCAAATAATAAAAATGATGCAGCGTTATAGCGACGGCACCTTTGATTGAAGAGGAGCGAGCTCCTGTTGTGTTTCAGTTGAACAAGTTGTTGTTTTTTTTCAAGGCAAAGGTCACAGGTACTTTAGATTAACGTGTTGTTGGAAAAACGGAGAACACTCCCCCTCACACACACACACACTCAAAATACACACCCCACACTCCCCCAGTGTTTTACTTTTCTCTGCGAAGAGGCAAATCCAGATTACAGAGCCTCCCTAAGTGAAGGAGATCAGAGGGGCTTTGGGAAAGAGGGGGGGGGGGGAGGTGCTGTGTTCTGCAGACAGCAAGATGGATATGGTAACAATACATGTAGAGATGTAAATGAAAAATCTCCCAAACCAAAACCGTCTTCTTACTGTTTGAGGCTGGCAGGGTTTGGAATAATCTCAGGCATGTAGAACAGCCCGTTCCTCTGGGTTCGTAGTTTACTGGAGTTAACATACAGTCAGCAGGTCTGTGTGATGGTGGGGAGTGGGGCAGTGACAGCGAGCGCTACAGAGCCATGAAGGACATTTCAGGGCCAGTTGGGCAGCAGTTGCGTGGGGGTTTCTGCTGCGAGCATCGGGGCCTGGAGGATTAGTGTCCAATCAGAGTGGATTTGATGTTTACTGACAGCACATGGGACTTAGCGGAGAGAAGTGTATTTCATTCGTATTCAATGATGCCGTGTGCCCGGCGCGGCCTGACCTCCCCGCGCTGTGAGCCCGCAGGACGAAACACCGTAACCTGCTCGACACCACATCGGGAGCCTCAGGTAGGCGACAGTTCAGGGGAGGGTGAGGATCTGGTGGGTGGGCTCATACATAATCATACGCATCATCATCACCACCATCATCATCATCATTGCTTGTATCTGGTTCACGTGACGTCACAGTGGGGAGTGGAATTAAACGGGCTTTATTCAGTTGTAATCCCTCATAGCAATCGAGAAAGCGAGTAAAATGTCCCAAAGAAGGAAGAGATAAACCCTATTGGATTAGTACAAGCCCCTGCCCATCGCAGCATGTAACCCAGCCTATCCTCTCCTTTCCTTTTTTTTTTCTGCTACCTCTACTATGCATTGTGTTTGCGTGGTTGGATGTGATGTGTTTATGGGTGGTGTCCTCTTTCCTCGTGCACAACAAGGCAGCGTGCCCTGAGATTAATTATTCAAAGACTAACAACCAAAGGGGGAACCATCCGATAGTTCGGACGTACAGTATTACAACCTGATATCAGGTGAAGTAGAGACTTCTTTCTTCTTTTCTGCTCGTTCTTCACTTTGCTCTTTTTTTTTTTCCTGTTTGTCGACTCTACTGCACGTGAAGACTTGAGAGAGAACATTCTACAACTCTGCTACAAGTGGAATATTCGGTTGTTTTTTTGCTTTTTTTTCACCCCTGTTAACACTTTTTTTTTTTCTTTTTCGCCAATGCTTGTCCCTAACAAACAGTTGAGTCTTGGTCGATCCCACAGTTGGGACACATTAGGGGGGAATGAGGGTCATTGGGACAGGGCTGAGAGTGTGTACGAGCAGCAGGCAAGAGTAACTGGCCGCCGGAGCTCTCTGTCATACGGGGAGGGAGGAGGCTGGTACGAGCCTCAAGCAGGGGCGCGTCCCCCTGACCTGGATTTGAAACGGGACCAATATTCCTATCACGACTACGGACAGGTTTACGCAGAGCGACACGACCCACGGGGGCTGAGGAAGGGCTCCGTGCCAGATCTAACCCACTACGAACGAGCAGCCATGGCTCACAGAGGATCCATTCCACATCAGGAATACTATTCCCACGATCCGGCCATGACTCCGCGGCCACCTGAGGGCTTCTACCGGCCAGAGAACCAGGCTCCGCCGCCTCACCCTCATCCCCTCAGTAGGTCAAGCTCTCCTTTTGGGATGATACCCGGGGCTCGTGCTGCGTGGGATCAAGGTCAGGGAGGGAGGGCAGGACCTCAAGCCCCTTCGTCACCTCTCCCTCCTCCTCCCCCACCTCCAACTGCTCATGAGTTGAATCGGGCTTATAGGGAACCTGGTACAAAGATTATGTCAGACGGCCAACAGCGTGTACCATCCCGAGACCCATCTCCTGCTCACTATGGCATGGAGCATGCATCTCCTCGGTATGCTAGTGAGCCTCCACAGGTGCCCGGTCAGGCGGTTTATACCGATGTCAACGGCCGTGTATTGGATGCCCAGCAGCAGGCTGCTACCTGTCTAGTTGTGGATCCTTCCAGTCAGGGTATGATTATGAGACAAGAGGCAGCCTCGCCCTATACCATCCAGCAGCAGCAACAGTTACAACAGCAGCAACAAATACAACAGCAACAACAAATACAACAGCAACAGTTGCAGCAGCAGCAACTGCAACAGCAACAACTGCAACAGCAGCAATTGCAGCAACAACAATTACAGCAACAGCAATTACAGCAGCAACAATTACAACAGCAGCAGCTTCAACAGCAGCTCCAGCAGGGTCAGTTGCAGCAGCATCTGCAACAGCAGCAGGCTCTGCCGCCTCAAACCGCAATGGCGGTTTCCGACCCTAAGCTCGCTTTAGCGGCTCCACTTCCTCCTCCACCTGCACCCGTGCAGACCTCAGCAGTTGCACCAGTTGTAGCTGCTCCTGTTCAGGCGGTCATAAGTCCAGCTCTTCCTCCCCAAGTCTCTCCACTTCCTGCTCTTCTTCCTGCTCCTCCCCCCACTGCCCCACAGTCGCCTTTGCCTGTGGACCACAAGAAGACGGTTGATCCTGAGTTCCTTGCCCTGATGAGAAACGAGGGCCTCTCAGAGAGCAGCATCGCCTCCCTTATCCAGCAAGGATTTGACTCCACGAGCATGCTGGCTGTGATGGAGGAGAATGATGTTCGCACTGTAACCCCAAACCTTGGTCAGGCTCGTGTACTGTCTCGCTTGGTCCTCAACTGCAAGCGCCCCGCTGAGGCTCTGCAACCGCCTTCCCAACCTCAGACACCAATGCGAGGCCGATCTAATAGCTTTAGCCATCGCTCAGACATCTACCACCAGCCACACCATCCTCAATATCCAACACAGGCTTTGACTCTAGACCCCCAAATGATTCCCCCGCAGACCCCTGGGGCCATGCAGACCATCTCACCAAGGATGGGAGAAGTAATTGGTAGAAGGCCCAGCAGTGCACCTTCTCAGCACCTCCTGGAAGCCTCTGGTGGCTACCCGGGGCAACCCCCTCGCTCCCCGGGGGGATACTCTGGTGCTATGATGCCTGTTCAATCAAGGCCCATGTCTGCATACTCCTCTGGGATGCCCATGCAGGGTATGCAGATAATGCCACAGCAGATGACTGGATCAATGCCTGCTATACCAGGTTCTATGCACTCCATGTCAGGTATGCCGCAGCAGATGCCTGTGTCCATGCCTGCTTTACCTCAGCCACAACAACAGGTACCGAAGGCGTACTCTACCAATTACACAGTGCCCATGGAGCTGATGAAGAGAGACAGGAGCATACTGCCGTTGTCTCCCATGCATAGCCCTCACCCCAGTCCACAGCTAATGCGTAAGGGTGGGGGACCTGTGCAAGACAATTCCCTCGTCTCAATGGGAGCCCCTATGCAAGGCCAAGGTGCTATTGTTGCTAATCAGAAGCTGAGTCGTCGCACAGGACCACCAGTCATCGTGTCTACTATGGCGTCTCCAGATACAAGTAAATCTTATCTTTCTTTTTCGATCCTTTGGTGGTTTTTGTCTGATTTGTTGTTACTGTTTGGGTTTTGCTTTCTCCTTGGCTGTTTCACATGTCTTGGAAAGATGAAAGACAAGTGAATCCTTGACTTCATTGTTTTGCATGGTTTATGTTTGACACTGTTTCTCAAGGCTCTCACACTTTTCAGAAGCTCAGCAGAGCAGTGTTGCGGCCTTGCAAAACCCTGAATAGTCTTATTAGAACGTAAGCAGTATCAATTTATTTTTACTCTCAATCTGAATGAATCCTTGGTATATGTATACCATCTAAAAATGGTAGTTTTCATCTTGGTGAAATGTAGCCGCGCCTATAGGACCGCTACTTCCGCGGTTCATTTGTCTGAATGGCAGTACCATCATAGATGCAACAGAAACTAAAATACTCAATATAGAGAACTTGTACAACTGTCTGTACTCTTTCTAAAAGACCTTCCAGACCAGAGAGGTCAGATATTGTGTGCAGTAACTAACTGGGTTGTTGAGGTATCATTGCATACATGTGTGTGCTTTCTTATTCATGCAAAGATTTCTTGTCACTCAGCTACTATCATTGTATAATACCACGAGTAATTGCACCAAGCACAAAGGCACAGGGCCACATTTTGAAGTCATACAAGCTGCCGTAAGTGTGCAGCAGTCAGAACGCTGCACAATGGTTATAGTGGCATCAATTGTGCGAAGCTCTTAGAGATGTGGTGTGATTGCTCACTGCAGACGTTTTTGATGAAGTCCCTCTCTGCTCTGCCATGCACCGTCTCCCCGCAGCCCCCGAGCCCCAGTTGTTGTAAACATGGATGTCTTATTCCATTATGATAATAAGGGTGCATCAGAGTAGCTCGGAAAGGCGTTACAGCTGCTGGAGCTACACAGCCTTCCTTCAGCATTGCCTCAGTCAAGGTGCACCGCTGACCTGCATAGTGATTAGGTATGTCTAGTTCTTCCTGAGCGCTCTCACGGACCGGACTTGATCAGACTATGAAGTGTGGAACAGAGGAGTTGTGTGCGGTTTTATTTTTAGCAGTTACAAAACGAATCGATTCGGATGTGAAACCAATGACACAAACTGTGATATTATACATCCCCAAATGAATCTTTTTGAATTTATTTAAAGCAATGGAAGCTTATTTTCCACATTCAAAGTGTGTTTTAGTGCGAGAGCTGATTTCCTCATCAACACCCGTCCACCAGAGGATGACTGGCAGCATCACCGCACAGATAAAATCAAATTACAGAGCTGATGGCCGGCCGATGTGTGATTGTGTCATTTTCTCTCTGCGGGTTGTAACGAGAACTGGGGGAGGTTTAATCCTTCCGATCCTCCATTTCCACCGCTGCAGTAATCCACAGATACTCTCATTCTGTACGGTCCAGCCTCCTGGCTTTTTCTGTGAGACTCTGAACTACTGCACATAGCCAGGAGGGTTGAAATTGACTTTTAATTGGAGCCAAGGCACACTGGGTACAATTGATTTAACTGAGCAGGTTTTTGTTGTGTCGTCTGTGACTTATAGGTCTAAGAGAGCAGATATTAAACAAACCCCGTTCGTAAAAAAGGGTTGCAGCTATTAGCACAGATGGACACATGCTTTGGAAAGGATTTCTTCCAGCCTGCCACATGCACGTACAACACATTATTAGTACGCACACAGCCTAGCAGGGTACACCTCATTTGCATGTGGCTGAAATTCGTTGGTAATTTCATCTGTTAATGGACAGCGGTGGCAAAGCTGCTCTGAAAGCGTAGTCCTAAATTGTACGTTGCTAGGCAACGTGGGTTTTTGCTTCGAGAGAAAGGGTCTGGCCATTGTCAGCAAACACTGCAAATTAATTCTTGACTTGAAGTAAAGCTAATGCATCCAGGAAAAAGAAAGTAGTGATGAATTATATTCATACACGGGTTCTCCTGCCAGATAGATAACAGTTAGGAGGCTTTTTTTTTTGTGCCTGTTTTCATGCGATTCATCCGTTTAACTCCGAAGATTTCACCCCGGTGTTTGTGTCAGTTGGACAAATTATACCAACAGCAGTAAAGTCCTAATTGTTTTTCGGCTTATGACGCATTAGACAATTATTGCACCGGAGAGAATTCCTCTCCAAAATAATGGCCCTTGTGTAAATACAGATGGCTTGTCCCCACCCACTTCAATACATAATGCTTTGTAGAATACCCCCTCGAGCAAGATCCCGCCTATATATGACTAACAAGGACTCGCTCCCCATCCCCCGCACCCACGTAGTCACCATATATGGCAGAGTGTGACTTCTACTTCTTTACTTCCACCCCGTGGAGTGTGCCGGTTCCCGTTGCAGGACTCTGGCCAGGCAGCTTGATGCCAGCACAGGTCAGTTCGGCTCTGCGTGACATACTTGCCTACGTTTCATTCTCTTGCACGGGCCTAGCGTGATGATGGGGGAGGGTCATGGCATATTTGTTCTGGAGATGGCAGATTATGTATTAACGGGGACCAGGTCAAAGCTACAGGCAGTTGTTACTCTGAGTGAGGGATTAAGGGAAGAGAGGGAGGGAGGGAGGGAGGGAAAGAGACATAGTTCTACGACTGATAGAGGATGAAATGTGCTGCTGACAGCTGCCAGTCAACTTGGTGCTTAACAGGGAGACTCGCTGTCCAACGTTGCATCTAGACTTTGTGAGGGTTCAACTTTGGCCTCGATCTGGGTCGACAGTCAAAGGTTGTTTTTTGTTATGTTGCTGGTCAGTCAGTAGGTCACACACGGTGATAGATATTATATACGAGAGAATGGCTCACCAGGTCCACAACCTGGAGCCGAGCAACCGTTGGACTGCACCTTCATCTTCATTGTTACAATCGGTGACGTGTTAGTTTCATTCACATTCTTAGAAGATAAACCAAAGTAAGTGACCGGCTTCCACGGACTGAATGGACCTGAAGATACGAACATTTTTGAACATGCGTTCTTTTAGGGCTGTGATTTAAAACTCATAGCTGCAAGCTTGTGTACATAAAAACACAAGGAGAAGCGTTACATTAACCGTAACGTTGGCACGGCTGGCGCAGGTACGAGGGGTCTTCTTAACATCTGACTCTCCATAGCAACAGTGTACGGGTGTATTTACGTCCACCGTACCAACCTGGTGATTAAAATAGCATTTTGCAAGAAGAAGAATATAAAGAACACGAAGGATTTATTTGTGGAATATCATTATGAGAACACATCTGCAAACCAGCATCTGCTCTCACTTCACAACTATGTGCAGCGTGTTTGTATGTGTGTGTGTGTGTGTTGTTTGTGAGTGTGTGTGTGTATGTACATGCATGTACGTCATGCCGTTGGCAGGAGACACTGGCGGCGGTGGCGCCTGTTAAGGCACAGTGCAGAGTTCTCCTCTCCTCCAGATGTTCCTCTTATTATCAGGCAGTGATTTCCTTCTCCCTAATGATTGAATAAAGTCTCTGGAATCTGCCAGGATTACATCTATACAAACCTTGAGTTCTCATTTTCTCCCCTCAACTCACTCTCTGTTGCTTGTTTTCTTTGTTGAAATTGATCCCAGGCTCTCTTGGAGATGATGTCTACTCCCCCCCTCCCTTTGTAGAAAATTAATCTTTGCCGGAAATGATTCAGCGATGACACCTTCCTAACTCGAGAGTGTGTGTGTGTGTGTGTGTGTGTGTGGGGGGGGGGGGGGGGGGGGGGGGGGGG
>CAAKHC010004008.1:3865-18040 GCA_901007825.1 Macroramphosus scolopax | reverse complement strand
TCACACATAATGAAAATCCTCTGGCTTGTCCTGGTGTGTGTGTGTCTGTGTGTGTGTGTGTGTGTGTGTGTGTGTGTGTGTGTGTGTGTGTGTGTGTGTGTGTGTGTGTGTGTGTGTGTGTGTGTGTGTGTGTGTGTGTGTGTGTGTGTGTGTGTGTGTGTGTGTGTGTGTGTGTGTCTGTGTGTTAGCACGTGTGCGCACGTGCGCCGTATGCAACACTATAAATCCCTTGCAAAATATGGAAAATTAACTTTAGATTAATAGAAGATGAGCATTCTCTAAATACATTAAAATATTGATGAAATGTTTTGAATATAAAAATCTAAATGGTTAATGAGCAGAAAATGTGTTGTATTTAGTTGTTTGATGAGTTTGTTGGCCAAGACGTGTTGGTGTGAACGTCGGCGCCATGTTCGGGTTGAGCCACTAGATGTCAGCATTTGTCAACATTTGTGACGAGTCGTTTAACCTCCGTTGGACCAAAATTGAGCTTAAAGCTTCACGTATGTACTGTAATTCTCTGTTTACTTGCATGTTTGCACATGTGCTGTCCATGTTTATTCTTTTATACAATGTATATCAATGTAGAGACGGATCATCCGACAGTAAACGACAGCAACAATGAAGGTGTCACTTTGATGCGGTACGTCGTGTTTTAAATCTTTTAAGGGTTAAACTACTTCGTCCAGCCTCGGCAGCAGGCAGGGGGTCAGAAGACCTTGAACGTTTCTGATAATACAGTAACATTTAATATTTAACTGCACGCAAGAGCAGAAGTTCTGTATCTGTAGTTAATCACATAGTGACTCTTACCACGAGATGGCAATCACACATAATGAAAATCCTCTGGCTTGTCCTGGTGTGTGTGTGTGTGTGTGTGTGTGTGTGTGTGTGTGTGTGTGTGTGTGTGTGTGTGTGTGTGTGTGTGTGTGTGTGTGTGTCGTGTGTGTGTGTGTGTGTGTGTGTGTGTGTGTGTGTGTGTGTGTGTGTGTGTGTGTTGGGGGACATGCAAGGTGTTCTCCACACAGATGCTTGCACATATAACAAGATATCTTTGTGTCAGTGTGTTTCCGACTTGTTTGTCCACCCTATGTGTTTCTATTTGTCATTAACCTGCAGCATTTAGTGAATCTGTGAGAGCGGAGCTGGATGTTTCCCTGCTGGAGGTCTTTGTTGTTTTGTTTATTTGCATGCAGAGAAGTGGTTGCTGGCGGTGCTGGTCACTACAAGTGGCTGGCATTCGGAGCCCGCTAATCAGGCTGCGGGCAAACTGGGTGGCAGCGCTCGAATGGTTTGCTGGAGATTATCCCAAAATTATACATGAATTATCCCCCAGAATTACGCCATTCCAGTCAGGCCTTGTCCATTGATGACTGGGAGGAGAGAGTGTTGGACAAGGAAGTGTGTTATGTGTGTGTGTGTGTGTGTGTGTGTTGTCAGGGGGAGATTTGGAGGGAGCAGTGCGGTTGTCTGTGTCATGGAGTGTGTATCTCTGTGAGTGTGTGTGTGCTCTGTAATGTTTCTGGCAGCGTTGGCACATTGGGGTAATGGAGCATGTTAATCCACATCAAACAGCTATTAGCAGCAGATTTTACTCATAAAACTCACGAGCTGCAGTAAGAGGAGAGACAAAAAAAATTAACATTTGTCTAGAAACATGTGTTTTTTATACTTGAACTACAAGTGCACTCAAAGAGCTCCAGACTCCTGCAAGGTCCCTCTAAAATAATTTTGTTTTTGCTACGTAAAATGTCTCTGCCTCAAAATTTAATGGGTTCTTTCTTGACCTATGCTACAACCCTCCAACAAGGCCGGGGAGTTTTTTTGTAATCCTGCTAACAGACAAACCAAAGAAGGCAAAAATATAACCTGCTTGTCAAAGAAAAAAAAACACTGTTGCTGTCTACTAGTATTTTCTTTTCTTCACAAGTTCGTTTTGGTGGCAAACAAAAGACAAATACTAAAACAGCTCTGCTGTCCCCCCAAATCTGCTGTGTGAACATTGCATGTCAACATTGTCATGACACATACTGTATTTGTTCCCTGAGCTGGACATCATCCGAGCATGGTATTAAACTATTTTCTACCGTGCTGTCACTGCACATTGTGCTGTCATTAAAGTCTCGTAGATGGGAGGGACTGGTTGTGCTTGTGTGTGTCTGCTGGAGACCCTGGAAGATGAATAGTGCTGGTGAACCTCTCTGTGATAAGTGTTCGGTAAACAGGTCAGTGGATTGTCCTCCGAGGCTCAATCTGAGCTATTTTCTCCGACTGGGAACACAAATTATCCTGCGCATTTATCCCATAAACAGACCACCAGTGGCGCAGACTGCACATAGTTTGTTTGTGGCTCTATTTGCATGCACGGTTTTCCTGTACTTGGCTGATCACAGGCAGAGCTGCTTGTACATGTGAATAACAATATGGGATAACACATGCATGCTTTTTCACCCATTTAACCACAAAGTCCACATGCAGAGCAGGCGAACGGATGACAGAGTAACTACTGAAGATGGGCGAACAACTTGAAATTGCATTTCAGACAGACAAATTGCTGAGAGCTGAAATTTAGGCACTGCAACACTGCGAAACCAGAAGCTGAAAGCTAATCGTCTTCACAATTAATATCGTAATGATCCTAACAGTTTTTACAATTGCTGCTGGACAACAATCACAGTTAGTTACAGAGCGAGTGCAAGTGGAGGATCTCGGTGAAACACACTGGAAATGAAGAGGAAGACCGTGAGGGGCAGAGGGGCAAAGAGAGGGAGAGGCCGCTGTGGCGAAAGGTTAAGTACTCATTTTTTGGATGCTGTAATTCCTGCAGGGCCTTGTTCCTTGACCCGCTGGTTAGAGGAGAGAGGTGGAAAAAAAATATGGAGCGAGGGAAAGAGGGAGAAAAAAGGCTAAAGCTGCATGTGAGGGTTGCAAGGTGAGAGGTGGAAGAGCTAAAATAGGAGGAGTATTTGCCTCTGGCTGATGGGGAACAATTGGACACACAAGGAGGCGCGCACACACCCTCGAACCAGAAACAAAAATGGACTTTCTCTCACACACACACACACTAACGCACACACACACACTTAGAACTACAGTCCCAGCAGGCTATGAACTTCAATGCAGTTGTTGCCATGGTGATACACTGAGTTGCTGACCCCCCGACTCTATTTTTCCTGCCGTTTGGCTATTGAAAGAGATGATTGACAAGTGTCCAAATGTCAGACGACCCAGCCGGCCACACAGATGGGGGTGGGGGGTGGTGGTGGGGGCAGCCATTTTATGTTACTTCCATTCACGGGGAAAGAAGGTGTGTGTGTGTGTGTTTACATACATATATGTATGCGCTGTGTCTGTTAAGTGTCTGAGGCTGAACTCGAATAGCAATCGCAATAAATCGTATTTATACCCACAGCATACACCGAGCCAACAAATCACCAGAGATACACACACATACTGTCAGCATTGTACTCAAACACATACTAACCTACACAAAGACAGCTTCCAAATGAATCCCTTTTGTTTGCAAGACAGGGTCATATATTTGTCCTTTGAGCTGGGCTGATAACACATTCAGGGAAAAGCTGGACTGGTTGGTCGTTGCTATTGATATTTTACTGTTCAGTGTTCTGCTGTGCATATTTATATTATCTGCCCGGATCCAGCGATTCATACAACACATGTGAAATAAAGTAGTGTGCATGTTTTTCACTTCCCTGTTGTCTGAAGGCAGGATGGTGTTGTTGCTTATTTCTGTCTATTTTTTTTTCCTCCTTTGCCCCTGTTTTTTTTTTTGTTTTTTTTTTGCATGCTCTCTCCCCTTCTCACTGTCTCATTGTCCGCAGGCTTGAAGGGATCGGTTTTATCTTGATCACCCACAGCAACACATTAACCTCTCCTCTCTTATCTCTACACTGGTCATTAGTGCCAAAACCCTTAACGTCCTATTGACAAGGGGCACAGAACTCTGCATCTGTGCGTGTGTGTGTGTGTGTGTGTGTGTGTGCGTGCGCTGAGTTATCGCAGGTGACATGCGGTTGAGATCTGCTGTGCTGGTGATCTGAGCTGATAACATTATTAGCCTGTGTGTGCATGTGTGAGTGTGTGCAGGCAAAATATAGCAGGAGAGATGTGGCAACATTTCCCCAAGTTGTGTTGGTATTATGAGGCATCATCCGAAATTGAACAGAGGAAACATTCAAAATATGTCTGAATTACACTCAACGCAGTAATTCAAGGCAGTTGAGGTTGTTTTTTTTTTTGTTTTTTTTGCCACAAAGCTATTTAGAGAGCATTGAGGGAGAATAAAATGTACTTCCTGTCTCTAATGCAGCAGCACCATCGCTGAATGTTGATGGAGCGTTGCACTTCAGCTCCGACAAACAGCTGTCAACAGCAAGTGTATTGCAAATTTACTCAATTCAATGATATAATGTCTCGACCCACAGCAATCACTTATGGCAGTAATGTTAGCATCTGCCTCGAACGCATCTGAGGTGCTTTGTGAAGAAAAAAAAACACACAGAAAGTATATTCCCATAAACCAATTTATTCATTACTGCTCTTTTTTTCCTGCTCCAGGTCACACACACTGCTGTAATTGCAATTCTAAATAAAGTAAAAATATTGCATATGTCAGTTGCCTCTATTTCGGGGAAATATAATCATGTTCATTCACTGAAAAAGCAACTCCACATTTCTCTAAATACTCATGAAATGTAAGTTCAGTTTTTGAATGACACTGTTTACCACTAAATGCTCACCAGTGCTTATCCGCCTGTCTGTTTTCGGTCTCCTCCTGGCCCAGTGTGTTCGTGGGGCTGACAATCTAACAGGTTAAAAGAATAATTGCAACTCTATTTACCCCAAACAGCCTCTCCTCTGCACATAATTACCTCCACAGCCACACAGGCACACCATCGCATACTGAGGCACCCTCGCCGGAGGAGAGAGAGTCCCTGCACTAATATTTAGGTAGTAACAGTCATGTGTTTGAATGAACCCTCCTCTTGTCCTCCTCTTCACGCAAAGCACCGGCACTCACTGTGAGAGGAATACACCCCGCATTGACCGCACGCCGGCTGTGGGGATGCACCGTGGGCTTTATGTATCTGCGATTTATGGAAGTAAACAGCTGCTGCTGACTATTATCATCATTACCTATTTATTTACTTTTTTTTTTATTATACTCACTTGAAATATATTTGTCCGGACTGTGAAGGGTTATAATATTATAAATGTTACATTTTCCCAGAGCTCAAGACGACCTCATAAATTGTTTTAATTGCTTGTTTTGTTTGACCAAAACCCAAAAGAAATTAACTTTACAACGAGAGAAGCCTGGTGAGATCAGAATATATTAATATTAACATATTACTGTTTCAGATTAGACATTTCCAGCGTCGCTGTTCAGACAATAAACAATACATTTGTTGAAACATATGCTGCTAATTATATTACTTTTATGCTTTAGTAAGCAATGAGAGTAACTCCGCCTCCTTGCCAATATTTTTAATGAAAGTTCTTCCCTGAGTGATCATTTTGGCCGTCCTGCTAACAAACACACACCTTTAAATATTTGCACCCAGCTCAAGCTCAAGTCCTCGTTCCAGCTGAGCGCAGCAGTGCCGGCTCTCGGACAATGGTGGCGCTGCTGCTGCATTATGATAAATGATTCCTGCAGCTATACAGTGGATCCTCTCACAGCCACATTACATTAGAAGACATTATCTAAATACTCAACAAAGTTAAATTGAATTTAGGGCTCTTCTCCAGTCCCCCCCTCCTCTTCTGCTGGTTCAACCGGCCCGCTCCAGGATCCCATTCTCTCCTCATTGTTCGAGCGAGCGGTGCAGGATCCTCTGCTCCTCATCCACTCTCAAATTGAATCTGTCTCAATTTGACCTTTTTATGTAGCAGAATCTGATACATGCTTCAGAGGCGCAGATGTACAGTATGTGCATGCAAGTATGTTTGACACACGTGTGTTTGTGTGTGTGCCCACATGTGCCCCCGTGTCAGCTTGCATTGCTTACAGTGAAGTGGGAAACAGCATCTCCTCATTTGCCGCAGAATAGACCAATTAGTGTTTAGCAACAGAGCAGGAACCCATGTGAATGTGTCATTGATTAGCAGGATTTTGCTAATCACCACATCTCATAAACTCGCCCGCTAATGTCAGCTGGAGCTCCTACAGTACGCCTCCTTCTCCTTGCTCAATCCATCCCTCTATCCCCTCTCCTCCTTCTTTCAGCTCCCTCTTCCCGTCTGTCTTTCCCACACTTGTCTCTTTGCCCATCTGTCTCAGTCTTCTGTCTTCTCTCCCTTCCTTCCTCTCTTTTTCACCTCTCTTCTCAATTTCTTCCTTCCTCTCTTCTTCTTTTTCCGATACTGTGGATTTTTACAGTAGAAGGAGCCGAGCAGATGCTGAGTTTCCTCCTTGTTCATCAGGAAACAAGAATTGGTTCATTATATTTTAGCTGTTAATAATCTATAATAGCAACACTTTTTTTTTAACTTTAACACTTTAGTCTGCAGTTAATATTTCCTCCATTGGCAGTTTATTAAATATATAAAATGTAATAAGCAACAAAAGAATGAAACAAATCCCTTCATGCTGTCAGTTGCACCGAAACAAAACTGTGTTCAGTTGTTAAATTAACTCCCTTTTTATACTTTCGGTCAGAACGGTGTGAAGGGATATGAAGTGGGGTGACAAAAAAATAAAAGCTAGTGTTGGAGGAGTGTCACATCCCAAATCTTTGTGAATATCCAGGCTTCAGATGGTACTGGGAGACGTCTCATGTGGTCGCTGTGCTGAGGTGACATTTCATGTGACACCAATAAGACGATGAGCAATAAAGGGTTTTTTTTTGTTGAACATGCATAAATATATAGAGCAAGGATTTGCATCCAGAAATGTATCACTCTTCATATAATGTAGGGTTGCAACTAATTATGATTTTCCATGCATTGATCTACAGATTCTGCTCTTGACTCATCTTTAGCCTGTTGATGAATAAAACTTGGAAAAATCACCCTAAAGCCCCGAGTTATATTATATTATATTATATTATATTATATTATATTATATTATATTATATTATATTATATTATATTATATTATATTATATTATATTATATTATATTATACTATATTATATTATATTATATTATATTATACCTTTTTTGTGTCACATGAGATAAAGAATGTCTGTTAGTAAATCTGATTCATTCATTGCTCCCTTATGAAAATGTTTGCATTTGGATCAACTGTAATGTGTTAACTGCTTGAGAACTTCAGTTTACGTTACTTGCGGTTTTATAGATAAAGAAGAGACACCGGCTATTACAGAATATTTGTATTCATCAATATTGACCACGGTTCAATCTAATTTAGAGATAAATCACCTGAACATTTTAATTGCATGTTTATATACAAGTATATTTGAATCTGACCACATACTTTACAGAACGTTACATGATTCATCTCACTGCTTTTCAATACGAAGATATTAAATTAGTGGTTTGGGGGATCAGTATGTTGTGTAATGGGTATTAGTTATTATATTAATTAGCATCTGTTTGACACAGTGTGTCGGCCAGCTGTGAGCATGATGGAGGACATACGGTGTGCATGTAAGTGTGTGTGTGCATGTGTTTGAGGTGGTGGTGGTGTGTGTGTGTGTGTCAGTGTGTGTGTGTTTGTGGAGTGGGGGGACAGCGTTTGATTTGTTGTGTTGCTAATGTGACACTGATTATACAGGTCAGAGTAAAACGAAGCGGTGAAACACTGCAATGCTAATACGGATGCTGTGATAACAGGGTTGTCATCTCTCCCTCACACACGCACACACATATACACACTCACGCACACGCACACACACACAGAGAAAGAGAGATATACCTTCATGTGTACATGTACATTTGCGCATCATTTGCCTTTAAACCAGATGAAAAAAAACCCCACTCATGTCACACACTTTTGCATGGAATGGAAAAAAACATCTGACAATGACTTCAACAAACCACAGTGAGCTGTTTTTCTTCTGTAAGAGGTAGACTGTTGCCATGGAGAGAAGAGGTTAGTGAATTTGACCTATGCTATCATGCTAGCTTTGGTCCCACAGCTGTAATTTCATGAGAGAGAAAAAAAAATGTGTTTCTCACTGAATTGATTTATCCCTATGTTTATGAGTAGATAAGTGCAGTGATGCTTAGATGGAGGGTTATTTTCATGGGGTGACTCTTTTGTGTGTATTGTGTTTATCTAGGCCACTGTTGATGTCGGGAGTACTGTAGCTCTTTTTCTCACAGCGGGGACCCTCTTTTTGTGTTTGTGCGCACGGGTTCGCTGTACGTGTGCCTGCAGTGTGCTTGTGTGTGCGCCGCCGCAGGTAAGGCGAAGGCATGGGAGACATTGTGGTTCATGAGGAGCGATGCATGCTCAGACAGCCGTGCAGAAGTAAAAATCAATCAGAATAGTATGAAAAAAGAAAATTGTATACAGAGCGTTTGCTCTGATTTCGGTCCTTCCTGTTAAACCGAGCTCGTCTTGGGGTCTCGGTTCAGCTTGTGCCACCACGTGACATTGAGGCAGTCAGATTAAAAAAAGGAAATAATAAAAGCCTCTTATTATTCAACACAATTAATCCGTAACAGAAGAGTGTGTTCCACACGAGACAGCAAGAATGAGAAGCCAAGATCTGGTCATCTGTCTGGCCTTTGGGGTAATTTGCCTGGGATGGTGAGAATATTGGTGGAGGTGGGCGGGGACCTGCCAATCATGTGTCTGACAGGGCCTTCTATAGGTTGTCATGTTGCTCGGCAGCAAAGGCAGAGGAGCGGTGGACCCGGGGGCCAAGCGAGGGTCAACGCCTGCCCCTAATGGTCCCCTCGACAGTGCAGGGTGCAGATAGACGAGGCGTTGCTCCGAGGAGGTCAGTCCAAGGGTGATCCAATTCTCTATGTTTGGGTGACGGGAGATTGTGTGCTCGTCTCTGTCAACCCCAACCGCACGCAGGTCAGCAAAATAAGATTACAACAGTGGGGAGAAGAGTTAATCTGGGAGACAGCAGAGTGTAGCGTGTGTGTGTGAGTGCGTGTGTGAGTGCATGTATGTATAATTCAGTAAATCACAATACACGGTTGAGTCTCACCCATCCTTTCTCCAGTTGTCAGAGCAGGCAATGTACTGGACACCAATGTGCCTCTCAGTTGACCCATAAAGGCCCCGGTGGGGGATAGTGAGGGGGTGACTTTGCTCCCATTGCCTGGGAGACTTCCATATTCATTGTTTCCCTTTTCCTCACTTCTTATACCTGTTATCTCTCTTTCATTGTCTGCATGTCTCAGTGTGTATTCTCAATTTCTCAACTTTCCTCATCAGGGACTCGTCTCACCTTGCTCCCGAAACGGGGAGGATACTCGCGCAGATCCTCCCATGTGGCCCCGTCCTGAGAGGGATATAATACAAATCAATCAAACGTTTTGCCTCACCTGGTAACAAAAATACAACAAAATACAGACTGCCGACGCCAACGTTTCTGTTTTCTGTTGAACAACTTGTTAAACCTGATGAAGGGCAGCAAGGGAGAAACCAGAGTAGTAGTACTGGGCATGTGTGTGTGTGCGTGTGTGTGTGTGTGTGTGTGTGTGTGTGTGTGTGCGTGTGTGTGTATGTGTGTGTGTGTGTGTGTGTCAGGAGAGCCAGTGGGAACTGCCATCTGTTAGTGAAGGCCAGTAGACCGTTGGAGCCATGCTGCCCGACCCTTGTCAGTGGCAGCTGTGTGTGTATGTGTGAGTGTGTGTGTGTGTCACAAGTGTATGTAAATGCGCAACACAACGTCTGTGTGTGTGTGTGTGTGCTCATTAATTACGACTGTCATGGCCGTTACAATACGGTCGGACCAGCAACGGCCATCATGTGTTGACACTTCTAGTTTCTAATTAAATGAAACATTCCTGCCTCCTGTGGTCCTGCAGTTGTGACCCTCCGACTGACTCGTACAGTAATTGACGTGTGTCAGCCGTTACTCTGCGGGGTGTTTCTCGATGTTTTGCTCGTGCATAGTGCATTTCATATGTTTTGTTATGATTGACACTTATCGTTTCGTGATGGACTTTTATTTTTGCATCTCTCCTTTAATTTGATTAACGGCAAAATAGCACAAACGTCCCCGTCCAGAGTTAAATACACACTACGAGTACCTCGTTCTTGGGTCCTTGAAGTATTTACTTCATTTGTATCCATTACATTTCAACACAAACTTTTGTACTTCCCACATTTTCAACAGTGCTCGTAACTTAAGTTTAAATCACCGAGGTGACGCAGGTTCTTTCGTTATCAGCCACTCAGGTTCATTCATGTAATTGATATAATATCACTTAATTTCAATTATCAGTCTCATTATATTTGCGGTTGCATGGACGACCTAATTTTGTAAGAATGAATAACTTGACGGTCGACCTTTAAAATGAGAGCAGCATTAGTGGAACAGCCATTGTCGTCTCTGGGTAAAAGTTTTTTCACTGTTAAAGGCCGACGCAAACTTCTCTAATTCAATATATTTATATTTCAGTAACTTGCTTTAGGTTTGAAAGTTTCTTGATATTCATTGCCAGGAGACTTCAGTCCACTTCATTCTCAATGTCATCGCAGGCAGGGACACGTGTTCCCACGTTCCACGGTTGGTGCACTTGAGGATGCTTGAATACATCTGACATCTGAGCCCATATTTATTTATAATTCTATCGGTTTGATTGTCTAAAACAAGTGCAGGTCCACTTGACGGCTGCCGTTAACACTCAATGTCATAGCTTCCCAGAATGTATCACCATGGAAGCTTTCAAAGACGTTCTTATTTGCAACGAAACTGTCATATCGGATTCTCTGAGCGATTTGATTTCTAATAGAACGATACACCCATCAAGGCTGTTGGAGTCGAACGGACTCCTAAAGGAGACGTCTCGTGTCCAGCAGGTTTTTTTTTTTTAAATGTAGCCGCTAATTCTCAGATTTTTTATTTTTCAATGGAGGAGACAGATTAGATCTAATTTCACGAATTAGGTAATAAAACATTTCATTATTAAAAAATAACTATAAGGTAATATTTACTCATAGCTGGGACTTAAATATCATCAAACACACTAACTAGCAATAGGACATAAAATAAAGTTGTTAAACAGTATTTGGTAGATAATCTACATTACTTAGTTAGTAATTAAGTGATTTGTGGAAGTCTGGTTTGTTCTTAATTTAAGGTTCTCAAATCAAAGTGTCTCTTCTTCCCGCTCATCATACTTGCTCACTGTAACCCCCCTCCTGTCCCCCCTCAATCTGATCCCAAGGGCAAGCCAAAGGCTGACAGCTTTGTTTGTGTTCTCCACTAAGTGATTTTTAATCAACTGGTCTGCATGAGTCCTCCCCAGGGCCGGGCAGCACAGACTCTGAGCGATTGAGCTGAGGGCTCCTCGGTGGCTGAGAGGAGCATCGGGGTATCTCCATGGTAAGCTGTATGATTTTAAGAAAGCTGTTCACGTCTCAACATACATTTTTACGTTTAACTAAAAGATTCTTCCTCTTTGACTTATTCGGATCATCAGATGACAAAGTTCGGCCTCGTTCAGACGTGACATTAACGTGCATCTTTTGCTGATTCCACCATAAATGGATGCACGGCGATAAACTGCGTCTCCACATGTGAACGCTTGTGATCGGATTTCACTTCCGTGCTCTGTATGAAACCAGACCCGTACGTTGTATCTATTGCAAAGTACGATCGTTGTTGTTATTCACCAGCAGGGGGCAGCAATGATTTTCCTCGTGCCTTGACGCCTGGAAACTAAAAGAACTAGAAGAAGAAATGATGTTTCCCAACTTCCAGTGTCAGCTTGAACCAACAGATAGCAGTCGAGGTTACAATCTCCTGGTTTCCTCCATCCCCTGCTGCAGTCTGATGTTTGTTCGGCCCAACCGCAACCCCAACCTGCCTCCTTATGCAGAGTTTATATTGACGTCAGTCTCTCACGGACGCCACAGGGTGCCGGTGGGAAATCACTTTTCTAAATACCAATAGTCACAGTCGGGGTTATGCCATTACGTTACGAAGACTTTAGTATAGTCACTATATTCAAGATGGATCTAATAATCTTATAATGTACGACATGAATTGAAAGATTGTCAGATTGTGTGCTGAATTAAAACACTTCATATGAATGAAAGCACGAGGCTGCTCATCTTTAATCCAAATATCTGCTCTTGAACAAATGTTTGTTTTGTTAAGCACGACCTCATGTGTGTCTAATTTTTATCAGCCATTAAATTCATTTTTAATTAAGATTGTCAAAATAAAATAATAAACTTCAGGTTCATTTTGTGGCAGAGTCAGTGATGCCCAAGATGAAGTGACTTCCTGAAGGGCAACTCCAGGAACACCAAGCCAATGGACGCCTGTTTCCTTAGACGTCCAGATAAATATTGCATCCCCGGCTGCTGTAGAACCACTCGTTGCTTAACTGGTCCATGCGGATGGTAACTGGTCCATCCTGTTATCAGGGTCAACCTCAGACCCCCAAGGCTCGGATATTTCACTGCTTTTTAAATTACGTTCGTAGGTATTTTAAATCCCAAGGGCACATCTGAATCAGCCTCACATGCTGGTTCTACCACAGTTTCCAGGCTGTGCAGCCATCAAGTTCCCCTGTTTGAATGATTTTCAACAGAGATTTCACTGACATGTCAACAGCACGACGTCGAGGGGAATGTGTATCGGTGGACTCGGCGCTGGTGGATTGTCGTCTGGCTCTCGTGAAAGCGGAGGCGTTGAGTCTGTGTATTATGAGACGGGATTAGTCTACAGTTTATTTATGTTATTATTTACGTGTTAATCCACAGACAGCGCACCGATATAGATTCTCACCTTATCAAAACAAACAGCCGTCAAACGCATCGTCTCTCCGTATAGAAGAATGATACATCCACCGTACTGCGAACACGCCGCTCTGCCACCGTAACCCGGGCGGCTTCAGGAGACCGACGTGAACTAAAAGGAGAAAGCACAAGTAGATGGAGTTTACTTCTATGAATTTTGGTTTATGGTTATCAGAGTGTCATACAAAGGGCTTGTTGTTCAGGCATACAAACGTCCCTTTACAAGCCTCGGAGGATGACGAGGAGTGCACGGAGAGGAGGAGAGAATTCGGAGGAGGATTGAAACACTTACCATCTCTTTGTGGATGAATCAGTTAGATCCATAAAGACAGAGAGGTCTCCATATAGTGTTTAACATCATTTGATTCCCTTTTATCCACCCTGAACAAGTCAAGGTGTTGGGTCTTCAGAGAAATAGAGACTGGAGTGTTATTGGACAGAGAGAGCTGGGGGGGTGGGGGGGTGGGGGTGCTTGTGTTGCTACATTGTTGAACAACCATTCAGCAAGAAAGCTACTACCAATATTACCCATCAGACCTTCGATGCACAGAATGTTGACCTGCAGAGTCGACGCAGCCCTGAACCGGTCTCAGTCACGGACGCTCCGATCTGACGCCGGCAGCCTCACCGCCGCTTCCATCCTCCATCTCCTTTCAAATAAAACTTTTTCTCCCTTTTTAATGATAAGATCTGTTTTGTGACAGAATACGAGCCGCTCATATTTGGTTAAGGCTCAAGTAGAAAGAGCTTTAGCGCCGTCCGACTATGGCGTGGGATGAAGCGAATGCATCCAGCATCCTTTACACACACACATGCAGTCAGTCAGGTGTTTTGCTATACGAGCGGGGTTTGGTTTCTTTCCCTCTCTCGGCGCGGCAGAAGCAGCTGTGGAGGAGCAGAGATAACTCTTAACTTTGTTTTGACACTTTTGATTAAGGACCATTGAAGGAACACCTGTATGGCGGGGGGGAACAATGCACTGAGCCCATAGAGAGATTGATTTTGTGCATTAGAGAAGCAGCCTTTGTCTAAAGCCACGAGGCCCTTTGTTATGCTAACCAGCCGTGGAAGATTTCCAATTCAATTTCACCTGAACGCTGGTCAGCCGCACGCTCCATTGTATGTCGTCCCTCGGGCCCAGTAGCCCCCCACCACCGCTGCCGCTCCCCTGTCGTCTCTCAAACTGCAATTTAGCTGCTGAGGAGTGTGTGTTTTTGTGTGTACGTGTGTGTGTGTGTGATGGTGGG
>CAAKHC010004007.1:12717-31394 GCA_901007825.1 Macroramphosus scolopax | reverse complement strand
AAGGAGGCCACCAGCCATAGACAGACCAGTGAGCAGAGCTGGACCACAACAGCAGAGGTCTGAGACATCAGCAGTCACTGGGACGACGGCAGAGGGCTGCTAGTTGTTAGGTTAGGCAGATAATTAATCTGCATATTCAGGAGAGAGAGAGAGACTGAAACGCTGGCATTGTATGTTTCTTCAAAACACAGAAGGTTCGATCTGAACAGCTTTCGAAAAGACTTTCTACATCAAAGAGAACAGGCAGTGTTGTGGTGACGTGTACGACAGCATGAGAAGGCTGTTTGATACCCGCCAGGTCCCGTCGTCGGCAACCAAAACTAAAGCCGCAATGTGTTTCTAGCCAGGAATGTCCTCTGCCTGAACCCGACTTTTATTGTCCTGTTGACAAATCATCAAATATCATCAAAAGACGATCTCATGTCGTCATCGAGTCTTGTTTCGTAATGCTGTTCGTAAGACAGAGGCGAATAAGGATCTTATTTGTGAGTGGGGGGGGCGGATAAGAGGGATAGCAAGATACCCAGGAAATGAAGATGCAGGGAATCGTGGCCTGTAGAGAGAGAAGGGGGTTTGATAGAGAAGGAGGCTGAGAATCTGAGGAGGAGGGAGAACGAAATCAGAACCATCTGCAGGCTGAATCTCCAGTATTGTTCCCAACTCGAAACAGCTGGCCACTCTTGGCTTATCCATCAAAACAAACATTTTGTGGATGGCCACGAGCTACGATGGCCTGTTAGTCATTAGGAGAGCTTTCTTACACCCTGCAGCCTCTCGCTCGCTCGATCACGTCACACCCCAACAAACGTAAAGGAATAAACATGCAAAGAATATGTGCTCACTTTCTGTGTATCGTGAGTTGGCTCATATAAGATCATAAACGATATTAAATAGTGCTGCAGGAATCATTTCTTTATTTCCCCAGCAGGGAAATACATTTGCAACACTTGTTTCTGTCTTTGTTTGTCTGTTTGTTTGTGTCTTTCACAAAGAACTGGTCTTTCAAACTGGCTGAAGGTCAAAGCATTGTGGAGCAATTACTTCAAGGTCCTTGAAGATGAATCAAACATTTGTTTTGTTCTTTGCTGGCTTCATTTGCGCCATTAAAGCTTTCATCAATTTGTAAACCACACCGAGCACTTCAAAGGCTCACTTCAGCTCAACATGTCGGTGCGGAGGGTCCGTGTGCACGCCGGTCACGGATGCCAAGCAACATGTCGCCAGTGAAGTCCGCGGCTTCAGGAGTCGTCCACTGGGCTGCTGGTAGCTTCTGGTCGGTACGATCCGCAGACCTCTGGAGTGACGGAGCAGGAAGCCAGCGGGGAACTGTGGAAACTACTTTCATGTCTTTTTGTGCTTCTTTTAAGCACTTGACTGTTATATCACCAAACACAAAACCCAAATACTCCCGGAAGAACAGCTGAACAGTCCTATTGGGCTCAGGCCTTCGGGGCCCGAGGGTTGAGGGGCCCCCGAGGCCAGAGCCTCTGTTTGAAGTGACTGATTTCAAACAGACTGACAGCATTTTGTGTTGAAATGTCACAGAGCTTCAGTTGTTCAGACCTTTTTTGCCATTGATCCTTTGAGATTGAGAGTCTGCCACATAAATCCAATCCAGTATTAGATTTGTTCCATTATATCAGGGGTCTTCAACATTTTCAGGCCAAGGACCCCCTAGCTGAGAGAGAGATGAAGCAGGGACCCCCTCTATACTGTATAAAATTGTGTTTCAGATTAAACTTTTTTTGGTTTGCTCTTTTTTCGCTCTACACCAAGCCTCTTTCCCAAAAAATAGCAGATCTATTATGTTTGGCTAAAGTTTTCCTCAGAAAAAGGGATGCTAGGGTTCAAGTGATTAAGATAAAAAAAAAAATCATTTCACACACAGATTTGGCGGACCCCCTGTAGTAACTCTGAGGACCCCCTAGGGGTCCCGGACCCCCTGTTGAAGACCCTTGCATTATATCATCGCTTCGCATGCATATTTTATTAAAATGCAGTAAAAAATGAAGTAAAATTGGTGTATTTGCCTCTGCCTAGATGTCTGTAACGAGACGTACATTGTGCAAGAACAGACGTTGAGGGTGCGGAGGGGGGTTTCTCCCTATTACAGGTCAGTGTACTGTGGGCTTTTATTTCGTTCTCCTCTGTTGTTTCTGTAAAAGCTTGTTACGTTGGCAAAACCAACATTACTTTATGAATTAGTCGGAAACTTCAGGCATACATATTGCACTTGTATGCACGCAGACACACAACACATACACAGACAGACAGACAGACAGACAGACAGACAGACAGACAGACAGACAGACAGACAGACAGACAGACAGACAGGCAGACATGGCCTCATTCACGGACTGACATAACCAACCACAGTCGACTGCACACCTAAGAATAACAAACGCACACGCGAAACTGACGGCTCTAATATTGGAAACACAATACGAACACACTCGCCGGTCTGCAAACGCTCAGGAAGGAGATGGTTCTGACAGTGAACTGAGGCTCTGACGCTCTCAGACATCTGGTGGCCAAAGATAAACTCAGTCATGGATACACAGCAACATGCACACCAGGCATAACACAAGGCAGCAGGCTGGGAAGGGAAGAAAGGAACGAATAAAGCTGCACAGTAAAAGGTGAAGTGAAAAGAAAATAGGAAATTAATATTGTAAAAAAAGGCAGGGTTTGCAGGGTACAGTAGGCCAGGAGAGGTACATTCTGTTATAGTACAGTATTCAGTACAGGCTGCATGAGAGGAAGGGGGAGGGAGGTGGTGATATTTTCCCGGTGCAGCTGAAGTGGATTTATGTGTCAGTTTTTTGCCACTGTCTACTTTCCCACCGTCCATATGTTTCCTACCATCAAACAGTTATCTGTCGCACAAAGCCTAACTGGGAGGACTGGGACTAACCCCCTGCCGAAGACAGGGGGATCCAGGCTGGGCAGTCTGGGTGGCCTTGTGCTGTCACCCTGCAGTATCCTTCCTCCTCATACTGAACCTGCACATACGGCTGTGACTGACTCTATTTCAGAAATGAAGACGGATTGAAACGCGTCCTGTGTGTATTTTTGCATGTTCGGAGCCGAGGGTCGGGCTTCGTTTGACCACTGAGCCGCCTCATATCCCCTCGCAGGCTGTGCTGTCTCCTTTGCCAAGACAAACAGCGCAGGGTTTAGACCAGGAGAGGCCATATCCTGCGGCCCCTTAGGACTGTAAATGTGTGTTTGTGCGTGCGTGTTTTGAGAGGAAGCCAGCGGATCAGCAAATGTGTTTTTGAGTGCGGGCCTGCACATATACTGTATGTGCTTTTGATGAAAAAAAGGCTGCATGCAATGTGAGCATGTGTGTCATGGGGACATTGGCAATGCACAACAGGCCTGGAGGCTGTCTTGCCTGTATCTGTGTTTAAATGAGCAAAGTTCATTTCCAGGGTCAGGCCAGCTTCACTCGCTCCTCTCTTCTCTCTAACCCATCGCAGCCCATCAGTAATGACTCCGTCATGATACTGTACCTCTGACAGGATGAACTGCCTCACACGACCAAGAAGGAATAAATAAGTCCCCAGGATTTTCACACGTATTCTGCTAAATGTATTAATATGCTTCGCAGGTATGCGAGTCCACACAGCAGCTCCTGTTTCGCCCTGCTCGCTTACGAGCTGCTCGTTACGTAACAATCAACAGACACAGTGTTGTGCGTGAGAGGATGGACTCTCTGTCCTAAGGTAGCTTCTGCATGACCTTCTCAGACCCATCACTCTGATAATGTGACGTCAGTTTGATGTTAAACTCTTTAAAATCTTTAAACATCTTGGAGGAAGGAGGGAGTGCAGATGCAGCCTTACTTTGCCTCTGGTGGGTACCGAGAGGGAAAGGAAAGGACAGAGGCTCCTCATTGATGCTCAACACAAACTACGGATTGTTCTCCCTCTGTGGGACGAACTCTCAAGTTGCTTTCCTGTTGTTAAAATAAAAGACGTGACAGTTTTACTCAGGATGAAGAGTTCATTGGGAGGTATCGTGTGTCAAATCTTTTCCCCCTCATGCCTTTCATCCTCCCCTCAAAAGGCCGCCGCCAGGTGCCGGGCCATACTTAATAGAAATGTTTATTTGTCATTTTTCCTCCATCAGATTTACCTTTTCGGCGTTAAACCCATTTCTGTAGATGAACTCAGGGATCCCTGGAATCTTGTAAGAAAGTAGTGGGAATGTTTCCGGCTCCTTGATGTACTTCAAAAGCAACTTTGCGGTTAAAGAAATACGAAAGATAAAGACTGCAGCTGGAGAAGTGGTTGACCTGTTTTCCCCGCTTCGTCTGCCCCCCGTGTGGCAGAGACCACATCATTCATCTTTACTTGTCGTCATCTGGATGGAGAAAAGCCCTTTTGCACTCGGACTGGAACAAAGATGGAAGATTTCTAAAAAGAAGCTCAATTTGAGTATTGATGGAGGTCACCATTCAGCTGTTGCCTGGGTGATGAGAGGAAAACAAGTCTGGGTCCTTCCACTGTTAATGTGCCGTAGCTTCTATAATCTGACAATACGACACTGTGACAGAGGAAAACTGTGTCCCATTGAAACCTTTATTACTGCAGTTATTGATCCCACTCCTTCTTCTACTTCGTACAAAACTAGTTTTTATTCTATTTCCCACCAGATTCAGACACGTTCTCCTGTTTGGCCCCTATGTGTCAAATACAAGCCGTTTCCTGATCTCCACTTGCGTGCATTGCTGATGGGGTTGGGGGGTTATCACAGTCCAACACATGTCAATGATTAGCAAACATTCTTCTTTTTTTTTGGCGTATTATCTGTGCAGTGTCAGAAGAAGAAGAAAAAAACTCACTCTGAATAACTCGGATAAAAATGTGCCTGTGAAACCGATTCAAACTGCCAGTTTTGTTCCCGCCGCCGCTCCAGCAGAAAGTTATGTACTCTATTATAACAGGCCGCGATCTGGACAGCAGAAGGAAAATAATTCATTCGTTGTTTTCTTCATTAAAGTAACAGCTTCAACTTTCTTGTAACAGGCAGAATGGCGTCTCTTTAATCACCACTCTGCACACCAAGTACATATATATCATGATGTTGGCATGTGCAGATGTTTACATCACAGCCGTAATTATATGCTTCCCTTCGCAGTGATGTCCCGGCATTTTAACACCGCCGCACCATGTGGTGGCCGACCCTGAACACCCCGACACACACACACGCAGGTGGACACACAGAGAATCACACCGAAATAAAATCGCACCTTCTCAAACTCGATCTTCTCCAACACATACTGAGGCCATTAAATCTAATTGCTCCGTTTTTATGTCGCATTAATGAGGTAACTAAGTGTTGCCCTCCAGAGAGCGAGCAGTGTGTCGCTGGCCTCCAGCTCCAAGCGATAAAACACTTGTCAGACGGTGACTCAAGTTGATCTCATGTGTTGGTTTATAGCCTTTTGTCCCCATCTCCAGGTCACCACACACACACACACACACACACACGCACACATCAGAGAGGTGTCGCATTCATCTTGGCCTTTAGAGGTCCCAGTTGAAATGTCGGCTAGTCGTTAGTTAGCGCTTCGAGGGATGTGGGGGGGCTAATCAGTATGAAACACTGCCTGATAATGTAAACACACCTGTGTCCTGTAATGATGCCAGACTCGACCCTCCTCCCCACTCTCACCTCCCTCCTTATCTGTTCCCAGGATTTCCTCATTCTTCCTCTCCTATGATTCACTTCGGTTCGATGAACCTACAGTTTCTTCCGTCTTTCCTCGGCATGTGCTCGTTCCAAATGGCAGCATGTACTTCGAGGTCCGATACATTTTACATCCGAAGTCTAAAGTTACATGCACGGTGCATACACAGACACTTGAACGCTTTCAGATGCAGATTCGTGTGTTTGTGTGTGTGTGCCTGTGTGTATTTGTGTGTGTGTCTGTGTGCTTGTACAACCCCTGCTGTCATGCAAAGCCCACATCTGCTGTTCATTTATTTTACGCTCATCTCCCAGGCATCCAATAAATCCATCCATCCACCAGGCACTTACGCACGTACGCGCGCACTGTTTTTCCTTCATAGCGGTCTCAGTAACATAATCCTGTCGTGTAATAAAGCCTGGAGGTAGATGATGAATGTAAAAGGAAAAGAACCTATAAACATGAGATAAGACCCTCTACCGCGGGGACGGCTGACGGAAACCCTCGGGGAGGTCAGGGTGACGTCAGGGTCTCGGGACCGAACACTGGATCCAGCTGGAGGTCAAATGCTACTGGGTCAGTGTGTCGGATGTTTTTTTAAATCACACAGCTTTTTTACAAGATTGAGAAACGTAATCAGTGACTCATTGATTACAGACTATTTGGAATAGGATAACAATTTTAGTCCTCGGCAGTAATTCATCACATTATTGTAACATTACAGATGGGACGTGTGTCCAGAGTGTCGAGTGTTTGTCGTGTCATATTTCTGTGTTATATTAATATATTTCTTAAGTAGGAAATGAGAAGAGAAAAACATGATAGATGAAATCTATCAACGTAATATTATATATTACATTTGTGTCTTTATTTGTGTCATTTCTAAAACATATGACGTCTCCAGGGACAATATGTGCTGGCCTGCCGTGTTCATGGGAGGTCAGTGTGTTGAGCTGTTACACGCTGGTGCATCTTCAAGCCAAAATCTTTGGTTTGTTTTTGATCAATGTGTCTGAATAATTCCATAAGTGACGGCTCACATAAATGGCCAGACTCCCTCAAGGACGCAACGCCTAATATCTCACCGCCCCACGGGAATCCCATGCAGACGTTTGATGGGGCAGCGTCCAACACTTTCTGTAACGCGTCCAACTAGTAACACAATGAGTATTTTGATCATGTTTCATACAGCTTCTGTAATAAAAACCGGGGACAGGATTCGATCAAATGTGGGTTCGTGGTCTGATTTGTGTCAATTAAGAGGATCCTACCTGGTAATTCGCCCTGCTGAAGCTGCACTCGCAGGTGTTTGATGGATCCTCTGCAGGCAGTCAGTCTACATGCACCATTTAAAAACTTTTCTGTTCCGATCAAGGAACATTCTCGGTATGTGTGGCCGAAGGGATTCAACAGAATTACAGCAATCTTCAAATGTCTTTGTGCGCTAATGACGACCTCCAGCAGGAGCCAAGTCAGTGATGAAGTTCAGCAGTGGTGTCATTAGTCCTTACACAAGAACTGATGAGCTGAAGCAACTGATCCCTCGACCCTGCTGATTAGATTTAAATCACGGTCACGATAATACACACGCACACTTGTACGTGTCTCGAGAGGGAGTTGGAAAGAAACAATAGCAATTACATAACCCAATAAACACAAAAAAACCCTGAAGTGGTGCTTTCTTTATGAGGTCACACTGACAAGAACTAATCCACTCAGCCTGATGTGCGTAACCTGAGACATCGCTGGGTGATCGGGGAATGGAAACGGCCAAGCTAGGCCTCTCTGACAAAGACAAGGCAGGGCCATACAGCCAGAATGTATTTCAATCAATCAAGAAATCTTTAGAATGCAAGTAAAAGATTGGGAAACGATCTCTGATTTTATTCTAATGAGTGTGTGATACTGATAGCGTGTCCATGTGGGTGCGTGCGACGTGCCCCGGACATTATGCCAACTGGGAAGTTTGCCCGATACAGGATGTACTTGCAGCCAATAGTTAGGTCACCAGGGAGGTGAAGGCTGATACATACTGTACTGTATTATTTGTACAAACTTTCTTCCATCCTCCTCACATGGAGTTCTGTTATTAGTTGACGAGAAGAAAGGACACGTAATAAACACATGCTGAGACTTGGCTAAATGAGTGGTGTCAATCAAAAGAATGGCCGAACCCCGGAGACTGGGATAGCTGCTGCGAGATCCGCTGTGCATGTTTCTGTTAAGAATCGCCCATCCTCTCTCTGTGCCTGCCTCATGTATGACCTATGATAATGATCCATCTATGCCTCACCTTCGACCCCACAAAACTGAACCAGGTGTGTACCCTGTGAGCTCTTAGCGGGGAGGCATGAATATGTTTGTGTGCATGGAGGAACCCCGCTGATGCTGAGTGACGGGTCTCGGTTGTCCCGGTACCACGGGGCTGTTTTTGGGGCATGAACCTGAAGAGGAGAAGATACTCTTTATATTTGCTCTACTTTCCTCCTCTCTCTTCCTTTCGCCCACCAAAACAAACGCCTGTACGCATATCTGCCACCTGACTTCAGTCTGAAATTTCATTGACGACTATTTAACACACGTGGCTCTTTGAAATGTTCAGACAACACCGAAACAGCACAAAGGGTCGCATGAGAAACAGTTCATCCTCCAGTGCATCTCCAGCTGCACGGCTGCAGGAGCAGCCAGGTGGCCCGGGCAGAGTGATGATGCCTGGGGTCAGGTGCTGGTCTCCGCCCTCTTGAACACACGGGGCAAAAGGTAAACAATCTGCTGACAGGATATCCTGTCTGTCAAACACCAGCACGACCGTGACGTCAGACTCCTGACCCCGGAGTCAGCAAACCACCACGCCAACCACCCAATCACAAATAACCGATACTGAAACTCCTTTCATGTCCCCATTCTGCTTCCCTATTTTACGCAATTTGCAGATACGCACATGGCTGCCTTGATTTGATTGATTTGCCTTCTGAGATTGTCCATGATTTCTGCTGCCAGGATTCAATAGCTGTGTGTCTTACCAGAAACAATGTGGGTTTTACTTTCTAGGAAAAGGTCCCTATGATCATAAATTCCCCTCCTACATCGTCAAAGTCGATGCTCTTTCTTATCGACAGATATCCTTCACAAGTCAAGGACCTGGGAGACCATGACTGTCCCATATCAGAGGTCAAACATTCACGTTCCTCTTTCAAAATGAAACATTAGAAAGGCAGCAGCTCAGGAACTCACAGGATAAACTGAGAGATAATTGTTCTGTTGTGCCACTCTGAGTGTTTCTTGCTGAGCTGCTGCTTGTGTTTCCCCTGTAAACTCCGCAATAACCAGCGGAACCTGGCAAACGTTATAAAAGAGTGAGAAGAAGTTGTTAACACATTTTTCTGTTGTTAAGTCATTAGTCAGTCTTTTATGGACGGGAATGATCAAAGCCCCGGGGGCCTGTGTATTCACTAGAGTTGGGGGGTATGGTAGCTTTACGTGCGCTGTGTTGCACGACCATGTGTTGCGTCTCTGTGAGTATATCTGGATCCAGGCTCGGCGTTATCTTACTTTTATGGATGGATGGACTCGAGTCTCTGTGCTCCAACTGGATGCTGCGGCCATGTGAGGCGTGCGACACTGCATGTTTGTGCATGTGAGGGTGCCGGCCCTGCGTTTGAAATCTGTCTAGTTTGGACTAAGAGGCAAAGCAACAGTTCGCCAAAGAGCAAAACTGCCTTATCTGGCTGGAAGACTTCTTGTGGGGGTGTCAAGTAACTGATCATCAAGGGGTCAGTTTGACGCTCAGACTGTCCACTTTTTTTTTTTATTCAGATGCCAAATGCAGCACAGCCTCAGCTAAATGTCATATTGCCTTTCTAAACCGATCCAACAACACACATACAGAATATAACAAATCACCTTCCTTTGCTCTCCAAACCACCAGGTTTCCTTCAAAGACAGCTTGAGACATCTGAATGTCACAAAGACTCCAAATAGAAAAGGAATCAGCCCTTTAGTCCCTCTCTCATTTCCTTTCCCTCTCTCGCTGCTCTATTCTTCTCCTCCTTCCTCTCATCGCGTACTTTCACCCATATGGAGATGTCACTGTGTATCCCTTGTGATATGTCGCTGTCGTTCGGTGTGTCGGCGGTCGTCCGGCCTGGTGCCAGCCTGACTCCTGACGCTCTTTTTGACGGAGCTATTTCAGAGCTGTGATACTGGAAAACACACACGCACACTCACAGGTCTGTAAATAGAGAAACGAACTGTAATGACCTTTTAGAAGCTGAGTGGGAAGCCGCTCGGTGGGGATAGAATTTCCGGATGAGATCCAAGACAGGATCCCCTGTTGAGTGCATGGAAATGGCTTGATGAGGAGGTAGAGGAAGGGAAAAGAGGACAGGAGAAGGCAGAAGAGGACAAGGGACAATGGCAGGGACACAATTGCGTAATATCATTATAAATATATTAAAATACAAGAAGATGTGTTGGGGGAAATTATGCACGCTATAATTTTCGATAATAACAAGAAAGAGGCCCCTGGTAAGAAGAGACTCGCAAAGAAAAGAATAAAACACGGGTCCTTTGTTAAAATGTTTAAAACCACAAAACCTCAAGAAATGAGTGATGTTCTGTGGCTGTCACGTAAAAAATCAAACAAGCATTATATCATGTTTATTTTACTATAAACTATAACCACAATGTTTCCCGAGGCTTCATCGGAACAGCTACGGGCTCGATCCCACGAGGAAGGCCGACCCGGACCAGAGGTGTCGGTCAATCACTCCAAATCAGTTATTACAGAAAGCTGTGTGGCTCATCCCCGTCGTGGACACACGTCCATGCTAACTTCATTAGCATAAGCTGAGATTGAGACTCATAGTTTACCATTCGTGTTCCAACTATGGCCACAAGCCATCACTGTGTGGTTGCAGACCCGATGAGAGTGCCGGGCCCGGTCAGGGCTCTGCTCGGTTCATCCCCAGAGGTCAGCTTATCAGCTCCACCGCCTGGTGCATCCTATAGCTTCGGCCTGTGAATGGCCACTACAGATTCTCATTGTTGTACCACTGCAGCAAGGAAAGCTATTGAAGTGTTCTTTACCTGGACAAAAGGCACTTTCCTCTGAGGAGAAAAGCATGTGTGCTTCCCTTGGACGGAGTATGTTGTGTGTGCTTCTAGTATCTGTTCGTGGGAGAGAGTTTCTAAGTATTTGTACCACTGAGTAAGTAATTAATTGGTGAAATGCCATGACAGTATGACTCTTTTACACTGCAGTCTTGCTGCAACACCTCAACGTAGCCACGTTGACCCAGAGAGTGAATTACATCATGCCTGTCAGAACATAATAGGCAGTTCCTAAAGAGCCTCAGGAGGCAATTTGTGTCCCAGCACTACCGTGGTCAGGACCAGGGGTTACTCTGTTCAGAGGTGACTCTTACAACATGATAGGTACATTGTGTTTGAGAGTATGTATATATTTCTCAGTCCAAATAAAACGCGTGGCGAGACGTAGGCTCCCATCATCTCAATCTCGTTTGAAAAAAGAACCTTGACTGTAAAGGTGCAATTCGGGGAGGAAGATACACGCCCTTCAGCATCCTCGTCTGCATTTCAACAGTTCCTGTTTTGAGGAGCAAGTATAGGATATCACTAATGTACAAACACATGCAGACACCCACACATGCCGCAGAGGAGGAAGAAGGGCTGTTGAGAACTTTTAAACAGTAAGACATTTTTAGAAAGAGGGAAACAAAGGGGGGAAGTCAAATGACGTCGCACAGGAGGGAATCTGAGGGTCACTGGTGGCATGACGGACACGCCTATGGAACGGTCTCACACATACACATTCACATGCTCATTTCATACACACACATATTTAATAAACACCACCAAGGTCATTTGCGCTGCTCCCAAAATAGCTGTTTCCTTGCCTCCCCAGTATTTGCTGATATTACAATCATAAGGATGTTTTGCATCCTCATTCTCTTTCCTTCAGCTGAATCCCCAAGAAACCCACTGTGTTTTATCATGGATGTGCCTGTTTGGATTTTCCGTCCAGATCCACCGGCAGACAAGCGATAAAGCTATGTGGGAGAAACTGACTGACCCCCAGACTGAGACACTTTTTATTTATTTTCATTTCTGATTCTGACTTTAATATCGGAAGTTATTAGCACTGAATTTAAGGATCATTTTATTGGCTGCAACTGTTCACATGAGCCAAACTCATCATGGTTCAGTCTGGATGGAATAAAGTGTTTACAGGAAATGTTTACCAAACAACAGACCAACTTCACGTACATCCAAAAATAAGCCGAAATGGACAAGAATAGAATAGAATAGAATAGAATAGAATAGAATAGAATAGAACAGAACAGAACAGAACAGAACAGAACAGAACAGAACAGAATATAGAATAGAATAGAATAGAATGAATAGAATATAGAATAGAATAGAATAGAATTAATAGAATAGAATAGAATAGAATAGAATAGAATAGAATAGAATAGAATAGAATAGAATAGAATAGAATAGAATAGAATAGAATAGAATAGAATAGAATAGAACGGATAAACATAAACACAAGGCACAGTGACTTTAATGGGGAATGCGACCGCAGCCAATATCCTGCCAATCATTAGAGGCAGACGACCCTTTATCTATTAACTCTGACGTTTGTTAGTGTTGATCGGGAAATATGAAAAGCAAAGAAACTGTTTTTCCTCACACACTCACACACACACACACAGACACACACACACACCTCACACATCTGTTGTAGGTTAGATCTGTTATTGTATGAATCTCCCAACCAGAGGGGGTAAAGCCATCAATCATGCCTCCCCTCTTTCTCTCTTTCTCTCTTTCTTTGTGAGGCCTGAAGCAACTCGGGGGGAACATTATATCTATATGCGTGTTTACTGTAACACTAAAGGTGACACCACAGTTTCTTCTCGTTTTAACTCAAAATAGAAAGACCAGGGGAGTTCCATGCTGGTTTGTCATACACAACGTTCTAAATCACAGTGCGGGACTGTCACTGTCATCCCAGTGACTCGAGGTAAGCAGGGCGGGCTGGACACTAGTCTGAAGGGTAAAAGAGGAGATTTAGTTACATGTGATTTCCAAAGGGTAATATAACTGCTTCTGGGGAACGTGTGCAGCCGCTGCACTACTTCGCACACACACATGCATGAAGCACTTGTCTAGTGGTGCAGAGCAACATTTTCTATCATTGACCTACATGTAAGGCAATAAGACTGCAAATTCAAAATGTGGACAGGTCCTCTGCATATGGGCTTGACTTTGATAAGATTTGGAAACACGGAGGGAGAGTTTGAAAAATGTAGTAATCTGCTTACTCACTGCAGCTGGTTGCAAAACTAGGCCTCTGCACTTATGATGATCCTCCAATGAACATGAGGTTGGGTGTTTTCAGAGTAAAACTCATAATGACATTGCACTTTAAAGCCTGATCACTGGATAACATGTGTAAATATGTGGTAAAGCTGGCAACTCTCCTTTCCCTAAGACTACTCGCCTGGCATAAAACTTTACCTGAAAAAAACGTTTAGATCAAATGGTAAGACAGAAAGCTCAAATCTCCCCAGCTGGTCTGACGGTCATCCGTTTTTCCCTTTCCGTTGATGATACGAGTGATGCAGTACTCTCGACTGACTGACGTATCGACAAAATGAAATGCGGCAGCGTCCAGATATCAGCCCGCGTGCCAGGAGTGGCTACAAATGAGGAGGCCAAGGCATTCAGATAGAACAGTCTATAAGCCAGTGGAGGCAGCCAGTGTTGGTTAGACTGTACAAACACAGATCTGTCGTATCTGCTCTGGATTTGGTTGACGGTGGGACCCAAAGGCCTGAGACGGGTCCTCCAACAAGAAGCTCAACTTCGACCAAGAAAGTCTCAACCTGGACTCGAGCCTCATCATGAACTCCAGCGACCTCCCGCTTCTGTCCCGCTGACCTTTGACCTTCAGCAGGACCCCAGAGAAACATCACGTCGTCCGTCAGAGACATGTATTCATTCTATTTTTATACAGAAGTTGTTCAGTCCTTCTCTAAAGAGCTGATGAGGATGAGATAACAAAAGTATTCGTCTCAGGTACGTTAGGTCAGGGTTAAACAATAGTGTCATCTGTTGGCGGGTTCAGTGGATTTATGACAACACAGCACATGTTGTCACATCCCATGGCGTCTGATACCGAAGGTACAGGGCAACTTCCTTCCTCTGTTAGAGATGCAGCAGGCTGTCCATTGACTCCAATGTAAAGACCTTCAACTGTTCAGGAGATGAGCCACCCTGACAAAAGAGTATATTTAAACCACAACCGCTTTTATGGCCTAAATCTAAACAGATCACAACCATAGCATTGCTAATTCATAAAATGTAAAGTATGTTACAGCTCTATTAACCATCTCATAGTTTCCAATCAGTCACCGGATGGTTTTTGACTCATAGGTGAACTGGATTGAAAGTCAGAATGACTCACACTTGGTCTGACATTGAGTCACACAGACATGCACTACAACACCCACCCTGTAGTGGTGTAACTATGTGATGTTGAAAAGTTTCTAAATAATTATGAATGCAGTGAGAACCGAAAGAGACAGAAAAACCACCTGATGTTCTTGGCTAACCCGGTCATGCCCTGCGCGCGGGGTTAGCGTATCAACAGCCAGATAAAGACGACAGACTGGCGCACAGAACAACTGACCAGGTAGCCCGGCGAAGCCAGGTGCAGTTATGTTTATGTTCTCTGGGTAATTATAGCAAATATTATTGCAGCCTGCTGCCCTTGACTCCGCTCCGCTGGTGAGCAGAGCTTGGACAACTGGCCAAAGCTCATTCGCACAGAGTTGAACCAGTTGAGAAAGTGAGTTCCAGATGATTTCACCATTTAAACTATCCGGCATTTATACTGTTATTGTCTACAGAGGAGGAAAAACGTATTACACAGACTCAACTGCTCAACTGATTGAATTATTCAGTCAAATATGTATATATGAAGCCCTCCAAGACGTCTCTGTCTTTGTACAGCTTGTCCTTGGGCTATTTCCCACTCTTACTTCTGAAATTGCCTATAAATGGATGGAACTAAAGTATGTGTGCTCACGGTGAGACAAAGCAAACATTTACAGTTTGTCAGTTGAAAAAGGACACAAGTATTTATCACTTTTTTAAATGATAAACTAGGAAGAAGATGATAATTAGTCTTGACAGTTGAAGAACGAACAGTCCCCGATATGAGCACCCGATACGCCTCCTAGTGATGAATGATGATAAAATATTAAAAACGGCTTAAATCAAATAATAATTGCAGTACATCTTTCAGTATCAATCATAAATACAAAATAACAATAACAAATGTGATATTTTGTTTTTTTTTACCACGAGGTAAAAGGATTTGAATACAGAGAACAAGCCTGGGCCGAGAACTGACCCCTGTGGGACTCCACACACCAGAGGGAAGGGCCAATGAGGAGACACAAACCTGAAGACTCCAGCATTTGCTGCTTGAGAGATACGATATATCTGATATATCCTGGTTTATATAAGCTCTAACAAAACAGTAATTTAGTCCGACTTTAAGGCTTTTTTCCGATATGTCCAAACGCAGCACTGATGCTGCATTTTAGAAATGTGACCGTGAAAACTGAGTGTAGGAAATGACCATTTGTCTCAATGGCAACAGATTGCTGCAACTAAACTAGCCTCGGCACAAAGTTACAAGCTAAAGGAACCTAAAAACATTATCCGTCATCCATTCTGAGAAATAAGCAGCTCATGCGTCATGTGGACATTCAGACAAGCACGTCTTTGGAAAAAACCTGATTGTAGACTTGCCCTTGCTGCAATTAAGTGTCATCAGTTCAAGCGTCAGCACGCAAACTAATTGCTATCCACCAAGCGTCAGAGCTGGAGAGTTGCAACAGAGTGCAGCGGTGCTTGGGCTGATAAGCAACAATCATTGAATCTATCCTCCGAATAATTGCATCAAAGACTATTTGGAAACAAATTCCTAGTCATTCCTTGTTTCCAAGTGTGTGTTCTTTAGTTTCCATGTGTTAATTCCCTGTGTATGACTTTTGGACTGTCCTGGACTCGTGCCTCACTGTCTGCTCCTGGCTGCAGTTGTTTCCTTCACTGCCAGATGTTCTGTGTAAGAACTTTTGCAATTTATGGACTTCTGCCTCCCAGCCAGCACATTGTTTGAACTGTTTGCCACCTCAAGTTTTACTCATAAAAACTCTTATTGTGATCTTTACATCATCTCCTGTGTGATCCCTGCGCGTGAGTCATTTCCCCGTATACGGTTAAATGAAACATGACTTAAGATTCAGATTCATTGTTTTGTCTAAACAACACACGAAAGCCCGGTGATGTTTGAGGTTACAATGGTAAGCTGGGATAACATGCATGTATTTCTTTCAACCTTTTTCAAGTACGATGTTAAATAGTCACGTATGTATCAAATGTCCAGGTGTGGTTACGGTCATTGTGCCCCTACAAACACATGCAAGGTCCATGCTCACAGATTCCTCTGGTGCCAAAGAGTCAGATCTGGGTTCTCAGATAATTCTCAGGTGTTTCTGGTTATTACTTCCTGCAGAGAAAGGATTATCAGTCCCCGTTGCAACCCCAGGAGCAGAGCTGGATCTGAGGCTGGAGCCTGACCTCCCTACCTGCTGGGAAGGCTTTGTCTCATGTCCATAATACGGCTGCACCCATGTTTTTGTGCCACAACCCATCTGTTTTTATTTTAGATTTGTAATAATGGAGTGACGGTGTGGACGTTTTGGTATAATCAAAACAGATTGCATTCATCTAGCGTTGGTCAAAGTGATCCAAGAACTACATACGTGATAGACGCTGGCTTTTGGGTTCGAATTTCAAAGGAGTCAGATGTGACATGTAGGTTTTGTGCATGTTCCTGCAGCCTCACATGTGTGTATAGTATATGATGAAGGTGTGAGCAGCAGAGCGAGGTGAATTATTGCGATGCCAAAAGTTGACCTCATGTGGCTTGTCATGCCCTTCCCGTAGAACGTATTTGAAGTTTGACTCAAGTCTCTCTGATCTCACATGTGGCTTATATTTGCACTGAAATACCTCCCAGATCTATTGGCTGCTTTGAAATGGATGTAAACATGAACCTCATTTCCATTTATCTAAGTCCATTTGGCTGTTCTAATAGTGTCACTGCTTCACAGGGGCATAGCGGGTATGTGAACCCGCCTGGAAGGCTGTGTATCCCATCACGGCCTGAGTGTGTGAAAGAAGACAAAGGGATAAAGAGAGATTTCACAATACGACAAACTGTTGTGACATTGCCCATTTAAGTGAAATAGTAACTTTGTGTGGCTGAACAATTGCGGTTTGAAAATGACTTTTTGAGCGTCCTTGTTCTCTCTCATTCATGAACACTCATGGCGAAATTTCCCAAACTTTGTGCTTGCTTGTCAGTTACACAACAGTGCGGTGTGGCATCCTGCCCTGCTATTCTTAACTGGCCCAGTCTCCGCTCGAGATTCTTGGGAGAAGAAAAGCTCCTTTGCTGCAGCTGATTGACGAACATGTGTTTGGTACTTTCTCAGTAACATTCTGGGAGCCTCCCGAGGTCTGTCAGAACAAATCAAACTGAGGCTGTATCATGTCAAAAGAGCAGAATAGGAATAATACCCTTGTTGAGTTTGGTCTTTTATCGGAATGCATGATGATATTATCTATAAGTCCAAACCACAGTGTATTTAATTAAATCAGAATCATTCCAATCTGACTGCTGTATATCCTCAGATTACATGTGACATCTTTAAAGCATTGTCAGTCTTTTCACTGTGTGTGCACAGTGTGCATGCTGGAAAAGAGGATGATATTTGCAAGATCATTTTCAGAGCATATTTGCAGAGCACCCATTGTGTGCACACTTGATCTCACTGTTTATGCTGGATGAACCTTGGGAATTAGCATTTACATGATGAATATCAAGCAAAGAGAGAGGGAGTGAAAGGAGAGATGTCTTTTTACTAAAGGGAAAGCATATGTTGCCTTGTTATTAAAATGGGTTTGTAGGTGACTGAGTGCAACTGAAAGCTCCTCATTTAGAACATATACAGAGTCAAACATTTCTGAGGATGGAGTTACAAATCAAAGTGATAAATGAATTGATACCTCATGTCTTTGTAAGATCTGACATAAACATTCTAACTGGAATACTTTTCTACTTATGCATCATAAAACAACAATTATGACACAGTTGCATGAGAGCAGATTCCATGTTCTGATGGATTTCTACAACCAATCACTTCTATTTACTTGCTGCACAGTCTCACCACTACGATGTCGTGCTGCAACAAAGTACATTAAACTCATCAATAAGGAGAACACACCTTCAGCTGTCAGAACCGAGGGAAAATGATCATAACACATTAACTTGCACATTGCTTCAGTTACGTCTCCTCACACATATAATGTTGCACAAGGGAGCCTTTTCCCTTTTAGGTCTCAACAGCACATACATGCCAAAGAAGATAAAGAATGGCCCTTGCAATGACGCTCATTCTTACGTAGGTTAGTTCATGGCTACATCAACTCAAAGTGGTATGTCCTTTGTCCCACTGCTTCCTTTCCCTGTATAGTGGACCACACCTTAGAATTAAAGCCTTTTCTTGTTAAATATATGAAGTTATTCTTATATTTCCTCCATTTCAATACTCAATTAATCAGTTGAGTTAAACATGCAGTGTAAGCTTGACTGTACATATACCCATATGCATATCCCTGGACTTTCCATTTAACCTGTATAAAAACAACTAATGCACATTTAGTAAAGCATGATTCCACACCCAGATCATTGTTACTGTATAGTTTTATGGTACTGAATAATATGAGAAAGGTTTACCTATAATTTGTATGTTACCTTCTCCTCCATGCTTGACTGACTCCTGGCATCCTACTTAACTTAAAAAAAAAAAAA
>CAAKHC010004007.1:0-12086 GCA_901007825.1 Macroramphosus scolopax | reverse complement strand
AAAAAAACAGCCATGCAAACATCCACTCCAGGGTTTATTTAAAAAGTCTCATGTTTTCAGTGCCAATACCTTCAAGTATAAATAGTACAATAATTATCTCAAATCCAATGTCAAAGATTTCATTCATATTAAACTGCAGACTTTAAACTCCTATAGACATGATATTTACCAATACCTTCTACACGATTGCTTTTATAGTTACAAAGTCAGTTAGAGTTGATGATGCTGCTCAAACTAACCCTGTAAAGTGTGTAAGAAGAAAAAATAGTTCATATACATGCGTATACATTCCAGGCTACTATTACTGAGTGGCACATAAAAAGATCAGATAGGGCTGAGATATTATTAAAAACACCTCTTTGAACATGCTTCATGTTCAATTTATACATTTGGCTGGTGTTATATTCTGTACTCGAACAAGTGCCAGTTGTCTGTTTCCTTTTGTCCAGGAGTGGATTGCACTCAAATAGGATATGCTTGTAATGAGGCTGATTTACTCTACATAAAGTGTAGGTCTAAACTCTTGTGAACCGTGGCTGCATGACTAATGCCAAAATCGGGTTACACTGGAGTTAAATCCAAGCCAAGCACTGCAGTAATAAGTCATGTGCCTTTAACTGCTTCCGCCTTGGTTGTTTCTAGGTGTCAAAAGTGGCCTCAACTGTATATTATTTCAGTCTCAGTTCACTTTCTCCCCACAGCGCCTGCCCCCGATGGCAAGGAGAGAAGAAGGCAAGACTGCGGGAAAGAAGCACCGTAACTTTCAAGCTGCCTGTTTGTCCACGTCATCGCTTCTCCAGTTTTTTGAATCTGGCCTCTGTAAAGAAAAGGGAAGACAGGGACCTGATCAGACCATAGCTTACAGCTGCACAAAGAGAAAGAAATGATCAGGTAAGGTTGTCTTTGCAGGCTGTAATGCACTGCATCAAAAGATTACAAATGAAATGTAATGTCACAGTGCCATCTGCTGGTGGACTGTATAATGCTTTGTAATACAAGCCGAAGGATGTGTTTGCACTATAATCAGTCGGTGAAACACATGCCAGAGTAAATAGCCGGCACATAGAGTAATGGACCGCGATGTTCCTGCAAAGCTCCCATCGTCACAGAAACACAAGACACTAACCAAAACATAATAAACTAAATTAGAAAGTACGGTACATAGTGTGGATGTGATTATATCCGTAAGAATTAGTGTCACTCAGTTACACATTTTATGCACCATACGTTTGCATTTCTACACATAAGTCTCTTACCTAGTTTTTTTGAGTACGCATCCAGTTTATAAGCAGCTTGTTCAAGTGCAGAAACTTGCTCCTCAATCTGATTTATTTGGTCCAGGTATGGCTGGAGGCTAGCATCTAAAGAAAACAACATACCACCCGGAATTTATGATAAGATAGCAGGGATATTACCTGAAATAGAATATATAAATAGATTTGATACTGGCTTACACTTATTGTTAAGATCCTGCAAGTTACGGCTGATGTTGATGCTGATGTCCTTCATCTCCATGTATTTCAGACTGGTAAGCTTGTTCATGTTCTCCAACAGACGGTAATCCTCGCTAGTGGCTGAAAATGTAAATACATTAGAGAATATTCATAAGCAAAAGCAGATAGAGAGATAAACACACAGATGCATTAGTATATTTTAACAGCAGCTATTGGACATTCAAAGTTAAATGGACGTTAGCATATATGCTACCCAATGCGACCCAATATGGAAACTTTATTGATCAATATTTCATACGTAATACTTAGGTTAGATTGCCTTGTTATACAGAGATGACACTAATATATGGGTTGAAATTACTATCACAACATTAAATGCAATAAATAAAAAGTAATAAATATGAGAAATATAATGCTTAATACATATCATACTCGTGCAATTTTGCACTTTGATGCTTTTACTTTTTATTCTTAAGATTTTGACAGTGCTAAATGTATGTATTTTTACTTAACCGCAAAAATCCAGTATCAGTCAGGCTCTGATCAATATATCAAGGGTTTTCAACTTTTTCATGTTCCAGACCCCCAAATTATTTCTCAATCAGCCACTGACCCCCAGTTGAAGTGATGTTGCTCATTAGGGAAATTATACTGATATAGATATATTGATCGAGGCTGCGTTCAGCAGCATTTCACAAGCATCAGATCTGATCCCTGTTGACTGTGACTTTCGGGAACTCCGCAGCACATCACTGCTCTACTTAAGAATGCAGTTGATCATGTGTTTAAGGTCACAATGAGCATGCTGTTTTAAAGACCTGTGAGTTCTCCTTGCAGGAAGATGGCCATCTTTTCAAACATATCAGTACACAACTCGTTGATATCAGGCTCCGCGGGCTCCACAGCCTCTTCCGCTGTCTCCACACCCCCATCACCTCAAAATAAACATTACCAAAACAAAATAAATTATTACAACACAGAAACTCAGCTTGTCACTTTAGATCAAATTGTCAGTGCAAACACTGTGAAGCATTTAAAGGTCGAATTAAAGAAAAAACAGTCGAATAACAATAAAGACAAACTGTGTGAACACCTTCATATACATCTAAATAACAAACATAGCAGAATAAGTTCGTTGTATGCGATTAGCATTAGCAAGCTACGGAAGCTGCAAAGGACCATCGCTCACTGTTGGTGTTGGGCTTTTTGGGTGCGGACACCAGACTTTCCGCTGCCTCTTCTGCACCTTCTCCTTGGCTGACGGAGCTTCCAGGCGCGTTCAGAGCCGCCGAGAAGGCCGCGGGTGACTTGGAGATGCTGTCCATTGCAGCAGCTTCGTCACCCGTTGCAGCCATTTTGTTCCTGTTTTCACTTTCCCTGGTCACATGAGCTGAGTGCTCACGTGACGTTCGCCCGCCACCCGCTTGCGCATTGCCACGCCCTTCTGATGTGTAGATTCAAATCAGAGACTTTATATATCAGTACTATCAGTGTTACATGTCAATGTTTGAAGCCGTTCAATGGTTGATCAGTTTATTTCCTTAAACTAAAATTAGGCCCAAGTAAAGACCCAATAGGTCGTATGTACACGGAGAAAATGCATTTGAATAACTGGTTTGCTTTCTTTATGAGTTCTCCATTACTGATTTACGATAGGCTATAGGATTTTTTATGGCAGTCTTTACAAACGTCAATATTGTGCAGTCACCAAACAAATATGGCTTCAGAAAACATTTATAATTATTTCTTAATTAACTCCAATCTTTATGGTAGTAAAAACTGATAACTGATAGTAGCCTACTAAATAATGCTTTCGTCTAAACCAAATATAATTTGTCACTTATTATTCCCTTGGTTAAATGGCAGCTCTCTGTTATTTCAAGGTGTTTGCCTTATAAAACAAAATTGACGCTCAAAGCAGCATGAGGCTCTTATTAGACTTACTGTATGCCAACACCAAGGAGGCATATAATTCATCACCTGGGAAGATCTGACCACAACCTTGTACAGCTCCTGCCTGTGCAGAGGGAGCTGAGATGGAAGATCTGGAATGGAAAGAACACCTACAGGAAGAAGATGGAGGACCAGCTGCAGCAGAACAATGTCAGTGGGGTCTGGAGGGGCCTTAAACCCATCTCTTGGTACGGGGAACCTGACGCCCAGCCCATGGGGGACCAAAAGTTGGTAAAGGACTTCAATATTTTCTTCAACAGATTTAATCAGTCATCCACCCCTCCCCTGGCACATATCCCACTGCTGCAACCCCCACTGACTCCTGTCTCTGGAAATGACCCAGCTCACTCGCCTCCACTGTTCCCTGTTCATGGAAATTGCCCTCCCCGACCCCTTCCTCAACACAGTGTGTGAACTCTCAACCACCCTGCCTCAACATGTCCCTCACAAAGCGAGGAAGGCTGCAAAGGGAGGAAGGCTATGTCCAGATGGCATCAGTTCAAGGCTCCTCAAGTCCTGCCCAGACCAGCTGTGTGGGATAGTGGAGTACATCTTCAACTTGTGCTTGAAGCTGGGGAAAGTACCAGAGCTGTGGAAGATGTCCTGCTTGGTACCAGTGCCAAAGACCCCTCATCCCAAAGACTTCAATGGCTGCAGTCCAGTGGCACTGACATCGCAGCTGATGAAGACAGTTGTAGTCAGGGGTGGACCACCCTCTCTCCGCCAGGGTTCTGGACTACCTCACCGACCGTCCACAATACGTGAGGGCTTGAGAGTGTCAGTCCGACACTGTTGTCTGCAGCAGGGGGGCTCCCTGGGGAACGGACATTGAGATTGTAAAATCTTACTGGGTGTTCACCTGAACAATAAACTGAAATGGACTGACAATTCTACTGCTCTCTAGGAAGGACAGAGCAGACTCTTTCTGCTCAGGAGACTCAGATCTTTTGGAGTGGAGGGGGCTCTCCTCAAGTCCTTCTTTGACTCTGTGGTGGCATCAGCCATCTTCTACGGATCGGTCTGCTGGAGCAGTAGCATCTCAGCCACAGGAAGAGACTGAACAGACTGGTAAAGAAGGCCAGCTCTGTCCTGGGCTGCCCTCTTGACCCTGTGGAGGTGGTGGGAGACAGGAGGATGATGACCAAGCTGTCATCTCTGTTGGACAACACGTCCCACCCACTACAGGACCCTCTAACATCCCTGGGCAGCTCGTTCAGCAACCGGCTGCTTCACCTGCGGTGTCTCAGAGAGATACTGCAGGTCTTTCCTTCCTGCAGCAGTCAGACTCTATAACCAACACCGCACCCAGTAAACACCCAAGGACTCATTGTGCAAAACTTAACTGCAATACTGTGTGTGTTGTATAATGTGCAATATCTCCATGTGCAATAGCTAACTTATTTATTACATGTTACACTTACATCAACGGCAATACTGTAGCTTCTATGTAGCTTATTTATCATATCAGTTGGACAATTGTACACTTATTCATTTGTTCTTATTTTTTATAAATGCCCTTTATTGTTTGCACTATCCACTTTGCTGCTGTAATGCTGTAAATGTCCCCGTTGTGGGACGAATAAAAGCTTGTCTTATCTTATCTTATCTTATCTTATCTTATCTTATCTTATCTTATCTTATCTTATAGGCTAGCAACTGGTCTACTGTTAGGTCCTGAATCATACTGCATAATCACTTATTACATTACTAAATCAACATTTGCAATGCTTTGTCCTGATGGTGGGCAACAAGACACATGAGTGATTAAAAAAATTAGGCAATTACTTTTCGTGCTAACCCACCAAAAGAAAGGGTGTAAAAACAAGTTTGTCTTTTGTCAATTGTCATTGTGGGTGTCACAATTTTAAGTTTAGTTTATTCTAAAGACTATACCGTAAAACTACTGTTTCCCAAACTTTCATTGTAATGTATTGAATGTATTTCATAAAATAACAATAAACTACTCGTCGTAAGTTAAACTAGACAGCAAGTCATATTGTTATCATTTTTATTTCGTATTTTGCTTTTTTACAATGTATAACAGTACTTCCATACATCATTAATGAGCCCGACAGTGAAGATATTCTGTATTACGTATAATGTTCATGTTATTCAACTGTAACTAACCTTAGATAGCGTTACAGTTATATTACAAAAGTATAGCTTTGGTTGTGCACGCTCCCGCGAGCAGCATGCAGTTCTCAGGAGACGGTATTCTGCATAGCACCTGTGTCGGCGCTGTTGTGGGGGAAGTCAGATCGTGACAGGCTAATAGCCAGCAACGGGCTGTAAACATGGCGGCGTGCACAGCCACAGGGCTGTGTCGAAAACCCCGTTACTATTAGGCTGAGAGACGGAGACACCCCAAACATGGAGACTGAAGAGGAGCAGCACATAACAACGCTCCTATGCATGGGTTTCCCGGACCCCGACGTGATACGGAAAGCCCTCCGGTTGGCAAAGAATGACATCAACGAGGCAGTTGCGCTCCTGACGAATGAAAGCCCCGGTCTCGGCTATGGATATGAGCCGATGGAAAGTGGGCCTTCCCCCGGCTTGAGCACGAGTGGAGACGGGGAAAACAGCGGGCGTACTGGAACGGGAGGGTTTGATCCCCCACCCGCGTACCACGACGTTGTAGACAGCGAGGTAAGAGCTACATGAGTTTCGGCAAGAATCAACTGAACGGGCTAAGCAGGAGAACATTGCTATTTGCAACAGCACTCGGAGAGTGGGCTCGCCCATTTAACTAGCTAAACTTAGCCTCAATGCTAGCTTAAATGCAGCGAGTCCAGCGTGAGCTGTCAGAGCATGGAGTGCATTACTCCCGAGTCCTATGGGACAAGGCATGGCATGTGGCATATATTGACTGGAGACTTAAACCTCAAACGTGTGCAACTAACACAAATAATGGCGCTAAATAACAACATTAACCCAACTAGCTACCCTAGCTAGTTAGCTGGCTAGCTAGCGTTAGTCGAGAGCTGGACGCGCCAGTAAAAGGACCATAGGCAGCAGCACCGATGCATCACTGTGTAGGATAGGAATTGCAGATTTAAACTACACGTTTACTGGCAGTGTGTAATAAGTTATCCCAGCTAACTAGCCTGTGGAAAGATGGATGGATATATTCACTCTGCTTTGCATTAGGTGGGCAAATGTTAGCTGGCAGGTTGGCTGACAGCGTCCCCTGACTCTCTCGGGATTGCTTTCTACACGACCCGGACTTTTAGATACGGTTTCGCAATTCCTTTCACATACGTGGCCATTTTACTAATTCTTCTGTCTATCTTCTTCTTTTTTAACGGCTACATTACATGTGAAGACTCATGTTTGATGCTTCTATGTGAATTAATGGGTCACTGACAGCTGGAAGCAATTTACCTGCAGATACTAACGATACCACTCATAGTGCTCTGTGTGAAGATGAAACACCTTTACATCCTATACTCTTAAATACTTGTCTCCATAAAACAAGACAGGATTGCGTTGACAGACACATTGAGCTGTTCACTGCATAAATCCAAACCCAAACCTGTTGCTCTTCCTGAAATCCTAAAATCTTTCAAGTCCTTTGTAAATAGACCAAGGATTCTGATGAGCGTCAAAATCATTTAATCTGTAAGATTACTTCTTCTCTTTCGTCTCATCCTTTTGACTTCAAAGATGTTGGAGTGAATACGGGTCAGCAGAATATGTACAAATAAACAGCTTGGAGAGATGATACCTGTTGGCCATCTCCTCCCACCTACCTCATCTTCACTGCCACACTGTGATGCAGGCTGTTCAATATTAACAACAGTCATCTTTTACCTTATATAGAAATCAACCCACGGTTGCAGATTACAGTAAATAACCCAATATGTTAACATGTCAATAATGTTTCTTCTTAGAATTTCACACACCCACATGTGACGTACTTTCTCAGTTCATTAATTCATTAAGATCTACCAGAATAAATTGCTAATGTCTACATATCTAATTCAAATCTATTTGCCCATCTGAAACAACATTTTACATGTACAGTTAATGCATGTTGTGTAGTGTAATGGCTTTATTCTCATGTATTTTCAGAAAATTTTGGAAATCTTCTTTGTCGTCCTAACAACTGACACTATGGCTGGTAAACAGAAGTTGAGAAACAATCTGTATATTTTGAGGGATACAAAGATAAACATGCTTTATTTCCTTTATTTTCCTCCTCTGTCTACTTTATTTGTGATCGCATGGCCTGGCACAGGTCTCAGCAGTCCCATGTTATCCACCTAAATATAACCTTGCAGTCTCCCTTACAAACAGACACATTGCAGATTTGCAGAAGGGCCCCAGATGGCTTGCAGGATGCATAGTAACAGACAGTTATCTCATCATCCTGCACGATCACACACGTGCTGTGCCTGGGAGACCTGAAAGGTCCCTTAAAGGTTTTAAGTCTTTAGAGATTTGCCCAGTTTTTTGGTTCAAGTTTGATAGCAATTTGTTGAGAGGTTTTATATATTGTATACAAAGAAAGCAAATTCTTTATTTTTCTCTGCGCCGTCCTTCCTGAGACTCAACTTAATTTATTATTCAGTCCTGTTTTGGTAATTATGGCAACAATCAAGCATCTCAGTGAACATGGTGCTTTTCTAAGACAAGTGTTAGGTTAGTCTCGGTCTTTCCTGCCTCATCCCTGTCTGTCATTTCTAATTTTCTCAGAAAAGGAAGGAATGAAATATGATGCTTCTCCTTTGCTTTCTCTTCTCATGCCCTGCTTCCTGTTCTCATATTCCTAATGTCAGGGATATGTATCCGTATGTAGCACAGTAAAACATACTCTGAACATACTGACCATTATGTATGCTAATATGTGGAGATGCATTCAAAATGGTCCAACTTGCCCTAACTATGTTTTGCTCTATTAATATTTATACTGCAAAGGCAAAATGACGGATGATTTGAAATAGTATTGGTCCTATATAATATAGAAAGCTGAATCCCATCGCTCAATCATAGTTTTACATATTTTTTCATACAAGACAACAGTTCAATCATCATTTGACTAGTCACAATTGTGAAGTAGCAAAATTACAGTGCAAACAGTAGTTTATGTGATGAAGAAGAATGAAGAGAGTGTTGTAAATGTGGGCTTTAACGTTCCACTGAGTGGTAATATTTTTAAGAGGAGGGAGTTTTGTAGTCTATTCATGAATATTCAGATTACTTTATGAATATGTAAACAACTTTTTGGGGTAAATAATTTAGCAATCCTTTGTCTGCTTTTTCAAATCCGACTCAGCCAACGGCTATTTAGTTTTCTCTTACTTTTAGCCTGAACTGAGCATTTCAAACCAGAATGCTGAAGCTGTAAAAGTTGACATTTAGCTCCCCTTTAATAACCATAACCTGAGTTAATGCCTCCAGAAATACAATTGTCTACAATTTGTGAAACAATGTCATATGGCAGGACAGTCGCCGCATTTGAATTTAGCCCTCATGCTATCATACCTATCTCAAAAATATTGACTTTATTGCTCAATGAAATTGTGGAAAACAAGCACCTGTCTGCATATCTTTTGAGAGTTTTTAGAGGAAATGGAGGGACAAGAGGATTTAGAGATGAAGGGCAAATCTCAGAGGAGAGGACACACTTTCCAAATGATTGCAGTCGCTCTGCTCCCAGAGGGAGGAAAAGAATCAAGTATCATCCTGGCCTTGTCCAAGGCCATTTGCATTATCCTAGATCACAGTTGCTGTGTCATTATAAAACAATGTTGTTGTTTTTTAGTTATGTTATTAACCAAGGACCTTGCTCAAAAACAATAATCTGAGAAGGAGAAGATATGTTTTATGTCCGATTTACCTCATTTCCTCTGCAGTCACTGGGTACACATACATAGAGCGACCACTCGACAATAAAACGTTTGACGCAGGGAACAGCTGGGAGCAATTAAAACATGTCATCATGTTCAATTGTCATTTTGTCGTATATGTCTGTTGCAGAGGAGCAATGATGAGAATGGAAACTGCTCTGGTGGCAGCATGGAGTTTCCCACCACCAACCTGTATGAGCTGGAGAGTCGAGTCTTTACTGATCACTGGTCCATACCTTACAAGAGAGAGGAGTCCCTGGGCAAGTGTCTCATTGCATCCACCTGCCTCGCCCGGCATGGTAAGACTGCATCCCTGTGTGTGAAGAAAATAGTTGTTAAATTAAACAGTCTCCATCCGTGTTATTGTGTAAGTGAAATGTTTTGTTTGAGCCATCGGCGGTTTTTCAACACGTCCTTAATTTTTTACACCTGTGTTTCATAGCTAAATCTGTATCTATTTTGTCGAGGCCAATGTTTTCGAGTCTAGATGCGGACTTACTATGTGAATCCAACATTTCTGTGTCTGTCAGGGCTTGCTGACGCCGATGAGAACTGCAAGCGGTTTATGGAGCGGTGCATGCCGGAGGCCTTCAAAAAGGTGAGCAAGTTTCTGTGACTGTGTAGTACTTGATTAAGAACCATACATTTTACTCATGTATGTCTTGTTCTCTGTCCCCAGCTGCTGACCAGCAGTGCTGTGCACAAATGGGGCACGGAGATTCATGAGGGGATCTACAACATGCTCATGTTGCTGGTGGAGCTGGTTGCAGAGAGGGTCAAGCAAGACCCTGTTCCTGTCAACCTGATGGGGGTCCTGACTATGGTGTGCTTTCTCTTATCTGTATCTTTTTATCTTATTTTACCTATTTTGTTTTAACTTGATGTACCTATAATTTAAAATTTTAAGCATCAGGCAATGCCTGGGAAACTAACTCAATAAATACTTTTTCATTATTATTTTTTAGTTTGTCAAAGGAATTAAATACTTATATAAATGCCAATAAATACCTGTTTCATCTATCCGCTGCATATTGCATTGCTCCAGATCATGTTGCGTTCATGTTGTTATGTTATATTTTTCTGTTGTCGTGTCCAGGCCGTCAACCCGGATAACGAGTACCATTTTAAGAACCGGATGAAGGCCTGTCAGAGGAACTGGGCTGAAGTTTTTGGAGAGGAGGCCAACATGTTCGCTGTCTCTCCTAGCAACACCTATCAGAAAGTAAGTGACACCCGTCTGTTTGAACTTGTCCTTTTACCCCTGTCAAGTATGTGTGATGCAAGAATGTAAAGCTTTCCTAGTATTTATCCACACACTTCATTGTTAGTGTGCCTTTTTTACGGATCATGTTGGAGGGCTGAAACAAAATTTAGTTTTCATCCCCAGTGTTGTGAAATTGAGCCACAGGGGCTCAGTAAAACATGTGTGACTGACACACAACAGCTGTCAGAAAGTGTGCGTGTGTGTGGCAGTGTGTGTATGTGGCGCGGTGTCATTGCTGATTAGACCATCTGAAAATATAATCTGTCTGTTTCAGGAGCCTCATGGTTGGCTGGTTGATTTGGTGAATCGAGTAAGTGATGAGCAGTCACCCACATTTTGTCTCTGTACACAGATGCCACTTACCTTCTGTTATTTGTATTTTTGATCATGTTTCCTTTCTTATTCTTCTGTAGTTTGGAGAGTTGGGAGGATTCACTGCCATCCAGACTAAGCTCAACACTGAAGAAATCGAAATAGCTGTAAGACTATCACTCCCTACCTTTGTTTTCCCTGCCTTCCTTACAGATGCCCTGACGTATCTTAAGAGTAATGAAATAGTTTCCACTCCGGTTCTGGATGAAGAGACGGACTGCAGACAGCCTATACAGGCAAAAGGTCGTGGTGTTTACCCCCGCTGCTCTCAGCTGCAGGGTGCTGAATGTCTCTCTCTTTGCCCTTCTCAGTAATACTTACACACACATACACCCTCTCATCCTCCCGCTGTGTGATGGTTGAAATGCTCTGTTGTGTTATGTGTTCTGAGGCATCCTTGTACTGATGCTTCCTTCTGGGAACCTGGCCGGAACCACAGCAGTGCTTAGCCATTGATTTGGTGTGTACGAACTAGTGTCCGACCGATATGGATTTTTGTGACCGATAACGATATCCGATATTAGAGAGGGGGCAATCACCGATAACCGATATGCAACCGATACGATATTTTTTTTACTGGAATGAAAACAGGCCTTTTCTGTGTGGCAAAGATTTTGCACCTATATGATTATGCAATGGTACAGTCACAATGACAGTAGTACAGACAGCTGCTTTCTTAAACCGATGTCTTTATTCAAGACTTAATGTTATTTCACTTGTCAGTCAAGCTGCTTGTAGGTCAAAACATATTTTTACTTTACTTAAGTATTTCCAATGTTCAATACTTTTACTTCTACTCCACTACATTTCAGAGGCAACTGAAACAGAGAGTTTCAGTTTCAAAAACTTGATTGTCATTCACATCATACACACAGTGCACATATGAACGAAATTTCATCATCTTTTCTCCAAACGGCATTTTCGTTTAAATAAGAAATATAAATGTAAAAAAAGTATAAAAAAAGCAAAACACTGCACACTTATTTGCACTTATATTTACACCTGTCAGATAAATTATTGCACTTAGATTTATATACACTTTTTTCTTTTTTTTCCCATCCATCATCCATGTTCATGCATACAGTACACTACCCACCTCCATACATACACATACTTGCATACTCACATACCTTCCTATATGCATATATACCTCTACCCACCTAACTGCAAACATATGTATACACACACCTA
>CAAKHC010004006.1:35418-48134 GCA_901007825.1 Macroramphosus scolopax | reverse complement strand
CAAAGAGGCTCAAATGATCACTGAGCACAGAATAAACACACACGTGAGTAGCAGCTTGGATTTAAAGTTGCTGGATTGTGTTTTGACATCAAGTCTCTGATTCTTGTGACATTAGACCGACGTTCCCGGGTTTGTCTTTACTTCTATGGTTCGTAGCTCCAAAACAATTTGTTATCGATCTGTGAGTCGTCTGCAGAAATGGGACATTAAAACCGTATAATATTAGTGATATGAGCTAATGGGAGCATGTAAAGATTAAACAGCAGAGAATCGTCTCTTGCAGGACTCCACACATTGCTGAAAGACGCTCTTATGTCCCGCCCCCACTTGATATAGATGATGTTAAAGGTTTCTCCTGTTTACACCTCTTACAGTAAGAACGTTGGTTCTTGGCTGCACTGTGATCTCAATAGATTCATAATGAAGTATTCGGTTCAGTCTTGTCCGTTATTTGTGAACACAAAAAGTCCACTTTCTGGAAGCTGTCAAAATACTGTTTTCTTTCACTCACCAACAAATTGAAAATTAAAATTTGGACTCACTTCCCCTTTTTACAGAGACGGAATATTTAGCCTCTGTGGCACACACACACACACACACGCACACACACACGCACACGCACATGCACACGCACACATAAAGTCGACAGTTGTTTTCTTCCAGGATGAACTTGAATCTGGATGGAAACCAAACAGCAGCAGCAGAAAGCTCCTTTGACTGTCTCTGTATAATGAAAACCTCTCCCAGACTTTAAAATGCAAACCGACATTAACAAAGCTTTCGCTGACACGCAGCACGAAATCAAAGTGAACAAATCAACTTCATTCCTACTCCAGCCACTAAAAACCCAATTCTGCATTTAACACTGGAGGAAGGAAATGTTTGCTTTACATGTGAAAGTGGAAACACGTCTTTAACAAGCTCTTATGGAAAATGTTGCAGCTATATAATATCAATTATCAGCATTTGTAATATTCCCCAATTCTTCCTGTTCATGAGGAATTATCAATCCTTCACTGTGAGTGACTTGGCATCCTCACACATCCTGCACAACCAGACTTCAGAGCAAAGATGTGACACCTCATGCATTAACTTCTGCGCTGGAAGCTGCTGTGCTCGTTGGCGGCTGCTGTTGATGGACCCAAAAGTTGCCTGTGGTGCAAGAAAAGGACAAAAACCCTATTGGATATATAGTTATTTTATCTCTTTGTCCTCTTATGATAATTGACAGTTTCCTCTTTTGTGTTGAACTTGATATGCAGTCATATTTGCACGACCTCTGTCCTGGGCTCTGGGGTCACAGGGGTCACAGGGGTCACAGAGGTCACAATCATGAGACGTACAGCAGGCACTTCCTGCTTCAGTCTAATCATCCATCACTCTGAACAAACTCCAAACCCAGGGTATGAAAAATCATGTAAATATCCATTTCCAGTCCAGAAGTGGAATTATTTGCATTCTGTATGACCCCGTGTCCTCGTATCTGTTACACCAAGTGACATTTTGAGCAAACAGCCTGTCCACTCGGTTGTCCGTGTCTGTTGAGACACGGGGTCGCACCCTCCTTGTGAAGCCTAATTTTTTGAAGCAGGACTCAAATTCTTCGCTGCAGCTCTGAAGTGTTCCTCGAGAGGTGGAGGAAGACAAACAACTCCTTCTCTCCAATAATGGAATCTCTCTGCCTCTCTCGCTAGTCACGACCCCTCTTCCCTCTCTCTCCCCCTGCTGTCTGATGATGTCTCTCTCTTCTCCCTTTGTTCCTCAAGTCATCAACTACCGACTGCACTAACTTGTCCTCCTCGACACTCTTCTCTCCCTCCACTCATTTCCCTCTCCTCTCCTCCCCTGAACCTCTCCATCACTGTCACCCTCCGCTCTACTTCGCTGGACAACAGCCATGAGCACAAACACACACACACGCACACACACACACACACACCTTTTTCTCTTATTCACACGCACGCACAAAAATCATTCCTCTCTTTCTCCTCCAGTCACTGTCTCTCTCTCTCTCACACACACACAAAGTGCCCATCTCTGTCTCTCTCCGTCAATGTTGTGGAACGCCTGGACTCGCTTTGGGATGCCCAGACTCATCCATCACCGCGGGGCGAGACTCAGATGTGTTACGACACCACCTCTCTAGCATATTGCTGCATTTGTCTATTTGTCTATGTGACTGTTTGAATTTTGCAATTTTTCTGGCATTTTCCTGGTTCTCGTGCATGCACATACATATGGAGAGAACAACCTCTGCATCCCCGTGTTACACTGTTTCTGCACAGGGAGTCAAACCCCTGGAGAGGTGAGGTTGGAGGGTTTGAGGACACAGACTGAAGGGTCACAAGTCCACTGATACAATCATCAGATACCTTTGAAAACATTGTTCAGAGCTACTTTAAGTTCGCCTCCTTCATTTTGACCACTTGCATCCTCAGATCAGAGTATTTTAGATAATGAAGTCGATGTGACGGATGCTGATGTGAGCTGTACGCTCCATTCAGATTCACTCCGGTTTACAATCCAATGAGGTTAATTCATTTGCCCTGCAGTATTTTTTTTCCCTTGTGTGGCTTCATCAGTTAGAGAAATGTTGGGTTTGTGGAAAGCAGCAGATCATCTATCCTGTGCCCTTGTCATGGTTGAAAGATGCACTCTGTTACCTCGGGCCACGGCAGAATAGCTGCACGACACTATTTGTTTAAAAAACTCTTTTTTCTGTTACTGTCATATCATGTATTTGTCGAGATGCGTTACGCTGCTAATTGTTAACATAAATCAGTTTCTGCTGCGTAGTTTGGGCAAATAAATCCATCAGGGGAGCAATAAAATCTACTCATTTCCTTAAGACACGGCTCGTGCACTTCATGCTTTAGACGCTGTCATTGCAACTCATCCTGTAACACCTCGACACGCCTGCAGAATATCAGACAACGTGCCGACCTGCCAGGCTCGCTAACACGGCCGCCACATACGGAGAACGTTAATTAGTGAAAGACGAAAGGTAGAAGAGAAAAAACCTCTCGTGACAAAAAGAGCCTGAGACAATCGTCTTCATCGTCCACCGGAGGCTTCACCGCGAGCGATCGAGGCACCGAGATGTTTAAAAAGCTATTAAAATTGTTTCAAATCTCCCCGGACGAGGAGCGATAGAAATAGAACATGCATTATGGAACAAGATGTATCCAATCATGTTAACAGTCAACAGTCAAGCAGGACCACAGATTGCTTCTTGTAGAATGAGCACAGCTACCTGGCCCTCCATCCCACTCATCCCTTCCACTCCCGGCCTTTTTAATCTTGCTGAGTGATTTTGAAATGCTGATTTGGACGTGGGGCAGCAGCTGGAGGTGAGGTCCTCACTTTCCCCTGACCTTAACCAACCGTCTGTAGTCCTACGGTGGGTGTAATACATCCTAATAGACCGGCTCTGCTGATAACACATTAATGCCAAATACTGCCAGCATGGGTGTTTTTAAACAGAAGCAGGAGCCGGAGAAATTGTCTCTGTTTGAAGTTATGAGTCTGTCGAAGCCGCCCGGTCTCTCCGGTGGAAGATTCCTCCCATAAATAAACAATATTGTCACCTTTTCAGTCCTGTTGTCCTTATTTAACAACCCCCGCTGTGATATACTGTGATGATTCCTCGCTGTCAAAACACTATTTCTCCGAGATTACATCAGGAGAGAAGGTGGGCCTCAGGAAGGTTAAAGCAAGACCACAATTTACTTTCAGACAACCGCTATCTGGTGTAAATGGCCTTTTGTCTGCTGGCAGTTGTGGTTACTGAGAGATTTATAAACGACGCCGGAGCCTAAAGTTCAAAATGTTTCATCAAATGATTTGGAGCTTTAAGGTTTTTAAGCGTTAATAGAATGTAAACTCAGACGTCCCGTCGTCCTCAACAACACATTCATCTTGTTTGGCTGGAAACCTTTTAAAGGAAAAACTGTTGACGTGATTACATTCATGACATGTTTGTTTTTTTTTTGGTTTTCCCTCCGGGAAGAGTGAGAGTCTCAAACTGCTGAAGTCAGGAAGGTGTTACGGTTGAAGTTTGGAGGTATGGAAGTATAAAGCACCTTGAAACCATGAATGAACCACTGTCATGTTGATCTTTGTACCACATGTAGATTTAGAATATTAGGTTAGAATTTAGCAAATATCGTTTCAGTTCAATCGCTGTTAAGTTTTTAATCAAAACCACAATATTTCTATACCGTTAAAGGGTACAACCGTATTTCTGTCACCTGTATAATGCTACAATATCAAATATTGAGGTAAACTTGTTTGAAATTAACCCTGTAAGTCAAAAGCTTCAGACTGCTCTGACGACTCATTAACAGCACGCCCAAAAAGTACAGGGATGCTTCCCCTCAGCAGGCTTCCAGAGGCTCAACAACCAGAAGAGAGTTGGCTTATAGGAAGACGGAGTTTAAAGAGACAGGACGGCTTGTTTCAGGCAGAGGATGAACTGTGGGGCTGTATGAGGGCCAATATAAGGCAGTTGTTTTTTTAATGTGAAAAAGCACAAGCACCAGAGTAACGACATAATAAAGACTAATAAATGAGCATATAGTACATTTGTGTAGAGTTTGTGTAGGCAAATGTCCTTGTCGACTTTATATATGAGCTAGCTCTTGAGGAGATGCTTGTGGAGCTCAGAGATTTGATATACAACCATCAGTTTGCTGCTGTTGAGTCGAACCTGTCAGAAGCATTTCGATCGACTTCGGACTCAACAGATTTCAGCATAACGCTGCAACGTCCGTGACTTTGAAACCGCTCCGATAACACCGTAGTATAGACGTTGTTTATGTTGTGTGGATACGATCGCGTCCCGCTCAGAAGCACATCATTTGCTCCAGATTGTGGAACCGCCCTTTAAACAGTGGGGGTTCCTGCTCTGTATTATCAGCCCCAGTGTGGAGGCAGCTGTTTAAAATGAGCAGCAGCAGCAGTAATCGGGGGGTTTCCGACTGCTTGTCAAGTGTGAGCAGCGATAATGTCTCTCTCTCTCTCTCTCTCCTCTTCTCGGAGTTCTTTTCTCTCCTAATCTCCTTTATGCTGACTGGCTGGCAGTTCTGTGGTGTTTCCCTATTTCTTCGAGGTCCCTACAGGGGCCGGGCGACAGTGGCGACGGACCCGACGGAGGAAAAAGGTGTGGAAATTGCTGTCTGCTTTTTTCTTCGGCCATTGAAAGCAGAGCAATTTACACCCGGGTGTCCCCTACTGTCCACTTGACACGAGGCGAGATACTGAATATTACAAAGAGAGGAGTGAGAAAGACACGGAGACACACGGAAACAGTAGGAGAAGGAGGAAGTACGACTTCATAGAAGGAGCGATATGATGCTCGAAGTTTGAGCAGCTGGCGGAGGAATACATGAACAGAAGATCACCACCAATCTAATATCAACATCCCTCATGGAAATATATGCATATATTATATCCAACACATTAATAGATATAATCATTGTGAATATGCCTGTCCTGCTTCATAAAGGTCTGTTTAAACTTTCCTAAAGATTGAAGTTGTTAAAAGTTGCCTGCCGGTATCTTCTGCCCCTTGACTCGATCTGCTGCAACATGTAATGGGTTTCTCTTGGCCGTTGCTCCACCCGTCCACCAGGGTTGATGAATTTCAAGAGGTGTGAGATGGAGACAACCTGTATGAGTGAAATAGAAATCAGTCTTAAAGGACAAGAAGTTCAAACCTGCTGCACTAATAGAAAAAAAGCTCTACAAAATAGCTTCTTATCCTCTTTTCTCCGTCTCTGCATCTCCTTCATACGGCGATTCCTCATTTACAAGATTGCCTCCATTCCGACTCATTTCCCTCGACGCACACTTTTGTTTTTCCTTGAGTGTGAAACGACCTCAATAATGTTGCCCAAACAGTCTGTCGTCAGCATCGAGTCCCCGGACGGCGGCGAAAAACACCTGTCACTAACAGTAAATCATTTCTTTCTGCGGGTCGTGTTGTTTCGCGGCGTGAATTTACGGTTGCATTAATCGCCGCCGAGGGGCCGACAGAAATCAGCCTCCCATCAACTGTTGGAACAGATCCAGGGGTTTGCAACCTCAAACCTGCAGCTGGGACGGCTTCCTGTAGTTTCAATTCTTTTCTTATTCATTTCAATCAGTGTGATGAGCTTAAAGTGCATCGTTCTCCTTCACCTGCAGACAATACGGCAAATCAGGGGGGGGACGGCTGCAGCCGTGTTCTCAGTAGTATATAAATAAATAAATCAAGTCGGTTGGTTGTTTCCTTCTGCTGGTGACACCGCCGGCTGTAAAGGTCAGAGCTGTTTCAGCGAGCGGCCTCGGGGTGCCGGGTTGACAACGACGGGGCAGAATGCAAAGCTGCATAGCACTCGTCTCCTTTTTGTGTCACTCAGTGCGTTTCCATGGGCAGCTTACCCGATAACGCAATTACCTCCTACCACCCGCTGTGACCCCCTGCTGTGGCTTATCCGAAAGTACATGTCGGAGAAAACATTCGAGAAACAATCGAGAAACCGGCCGAAGCATTGCTAACTCCGATCCGCTATGTGGCGCTGGAGCGCTTTTGGCCGCGGTGAGAGTAGAAGAAGAGCGGTGAGCATAGTAGAAGCGTAGAAGAAGAGCGCCGACCGCGTTCGATTATAGTCTTTAATATAGTATTTCTTCAAGCTTTAACCACAGATTCATGACAGGTGGTAGCCATGGTGTCGTTTGACGTCGTCCTGGAACAACGCCTCCTTTTATTGCGTCGCTCGTGCTGTCTTCGTCTCCTTCCATGTCCGGGTGAAAGTCGCCGGCGGAAATAGTCGCGCATGCGCAGACTGCGTTTCTCGTTACCAGTTTACATTATGTTGGCATCGAGCAACCATCGAGCAACTACCGAGTTACCCAGGTGCGCTTATCCGGTAACGAGAAACCCGATGCTTGTCCGATGCTGACTCGATGTAACTGAAGGAGCCCCCCCCAAACCCCCCAGGAGTCCTTGAAGCTTTTAACCAGGAAGCAGCACACTGTTTGATCTGAGCTGAAACTCGTGCTTCAGTAAAGGACGTCTATTAAAACAATCCGATGAGGATCATAATCAGGATAATAACGTGTTTATTTACCTTTAGAAAAGGTGTTTGTATTCATCGGTGGCCTGAATACGATGCAGGGGGTGGGTGTGTTTGGCTGGCTGTGTGTGTGTGTTTGTGTTTGTCATTAACATTGATGGATGCACTGTGATTGGCTGTGTTGTTTATTCACAATCAGAGTGATCGGAGCCAAATGTAAAATGCAGCAGGCCATCACTTGGAAAATCTGAATAGAATAGTAATGACCAGGAGTATATCAGGAAGGTGGGAGAGAGAGAGAGAGAGAGAGAGAGAGAGAGAGAGAGAGAGAGAGAGAGAGAGAGAGAGAGAGAGAGAGAGAGAGAGAGGAATTTAAACTTGATGGATGAGCAAGGGAGAGCGAAAGCAGGAAGGGGCAGCAAAGAGATGAACACATGCATATTCTATACGTGTCCTCGGTTGTACAAACACACAGTCTCAAACTCTCGAAAGTGAGTGAGAGGCATTAATTAAATCTCTTTGAGTACCACTAAGGTAAAAAGTGCTGCATAAATGTGATAATTTACATATGCCAGTGCATATCCAGGTCTTGCTGGATTTAGCAGCGATGGAATCATAGAGTATAATAGGATGCTGTCTGCGTGTGTTCCACAATCCCACCTGAATGGAAGGATACAGCCTCGGATTCTCAGCATGCATGATATCACCTCCATAATGCAAAGATCACCGCCGGAGTTGTTATTCTCCCTATAAGCAGAACACAAGTGTAGCTGGACCGTATACATCCTATTCCAGCATCCCCTAGTTAATGCCCCATGTTTAGGTATCCCGGGGTCTCGTTCAGCAGTCGGGGTAAGTTGAAGCGTGACATGGACGGGAGAAACTGTTGTGGTGAAAAAGGAGCTCAGCTGGAAGGCAAAACTCTCAATTCACCAGTTGATTTATGTTCCAAACCTCACTTATGGCCACGAGCTTCGGATAGTGACCGAAAGATTGAGGATACAAGGTTACAAAATGAATTTCCTCCACACGGTGGTTTGGCTTCCACTTAGAGGCCGGGTGAGGGGCTCCTTCATGTCGGAAGGAGTCAGCTTATTAGGATTTCATTTTCCTGGGCCGACCACTGGGCCTCCTACCAGTTGGACGCTGGAGGGATTATATGTCTCATCTGGCCCGGGAATGCTCGGCATCCACTAGGAGGAGATGGAGTTGCGTTGCTAGGGAGAAGGTTGTCTGGGTTACCTGACTCAGTCTGCTGCCACGGGTACCTGGTGCCTGATGAGCAGCAGCCTCCCCTTCCTCTCCTCTCGACTAGCACGATCAAAATAAAGGCGAAAATCCCCTTTAAATCTATTTAATATGAATATCTTACTACTTATGCTCTTTAATTAAAGGTGTGAAAACTGGCACCTTTGCTTGACAACACTCGACAGCAAATGAAGACATGGATCAAACATACTGCTGATTCCAGAAGACTCAAACGCCTGTTTCAGTCCTGCTGTACATACAATACATCTTCGCTGGTCTGTTACACAAACCAGGAGATGATTCTCACAGCGGGAAGTTCTTAAGACTTGTTAAAGCCGGCCTCGACCTCCAGCTGGTTTCATCGCAGCGAATGAGACAACAGCCTCGTAGACGGAATCTCTGTGAAAACAAATTTGAACGTTTTTTTCTTGAAAGAAATTAGAAAGACAGAAGCATCGCCGAGTGAGAGACGGAGGGAAAGAGTTTCAAAGTCAACATCATCAGCTGATGAGAGAGGAAGAGGGGGAGCGAAGCAGAGAGACGGCACGTAGATAAATAATATCTCCTACAGGCAGGAAGCAGCAGACCTCCTGGATGAGGAGCAAGACAGGGAGGAGCAACAACATCTTTGTGGGGATAAAAGAGGACGTGTAATCGCCCAGTTGTTTCTTTTTCTCCCAGAAGGCCTCTTGGAAAACAACTGGCACTTTAAGCTTGGACAGATAGCAGACAGAGGGATGACGGTTGGAGAGGCGGAGAATACCACAGAGGGTTGGGGGGCTTACACTCACTCACACATTCTCGCACATGCAAAAAGATGCACACAAACATTCCCTCTCTTTCTCCTTCAGTGTCTCTCACACACACACACAAGCACAATATGCACAGACACATTTTCCTTTTTAGATTTCTTTGGTGCAAAGAAAGCAAACACTCGCCTGTGAGCCCCACACGAGTACACATGCGCACACAAACAGTGTGCGTCTCTCTCTTTTCTTCCCTCCGAGGTCCCCGTGGAGCCGCGATGATGGAGATGGAGAGCAGTGTGTATCGACTGTGACTGTGACACAAAGCTGCATCCAGCACAAGAACCTCGGAGGGGGGGAAAAAAAAAAGGGCTCCGCTTCAAAAACAAGACCTCCAGTCTGCTGCGTTAAAACACTCAAAGGACTCTGTGAAGTGAGCACAAAGTCTGAGAGGCGGTTTCCATGCTGTGGACAGAAATAAGGTGCAAGATTAAAAATCTGTCACGAAGAATTCAGGACGGCGAGAAAAAAATCGGACGATGCAGCTTTTCTAATGTATCACTCAAGATGTGCCATGTAAAGTCCATCATGAGGTGGGAAGGTGACACCACTTTTACTGCTCTATTTCGAGTGTGAGAAGAGATACTGTACATCAGCATGATAGACAGGTCTGATTACTGGAGTGTGAACAGGAGTTACGTAATCACATGGTGTTAAAAAATGGATGCATGTTGAGTTCCTCGAACGTATTTGCATTGGAGGACGTCACGCTTCCTTCACAGCCGGGTTGATGGTGTTCCTGCAACCCGGCCGTCTGTCAGACAAGCACATGAGAGTCAACCTCATCCTAAATGTACTTTTAGTTTCTGTTTAATCTGGAGAGATTGAACCAAATTCTTCACTTTTAATTTAGCAAGGAACTTGTAAATAAGATAAGCAGCATTTTTGAGTGCACAAAACAAGTTGATGGCTGCAGCTTGACCCTCCACATTTAATGGTTTTGACTGTCACTCCAACTCTTAATTAACCCCATTGGGTCTTGAATGCATGCAGACATTGTTTCAGCACTTATCCGTTGATTTGATGCACTTAAAAATAAACTAAAAACTCCAATTCTTGCCACATTTTACACAAAGTAAACCCTGCAGGTTGTGACGTCAAGCATCGGGACAGTGACATGTGCAGCGTGCACCAGAAGGCTCATTAGCAAACAAAATAAGATCAGCTGTGACTAAAGAAAAAAATGCTGTAAGTTATTAAACACGAATCATTCAGCAGGTGTTTGACAGCGTTTTTATAAGCTTGGAAGCGTCTCAAAAAATCTTTACTGCTGCTCCACGAACGGTTTAGCCAACAGATGTTCCCCATAATTGCAGCATTTAGTGCTCCTGTTTGGAGATGCAACACTGGTAATTATGATACAGCTGCTAAGAGAAGAGAAACCTCACATCTCAGCTCAGATGTGTTTTGCCGCACTTTACGGTACCTGGATGAGGGTTCGGTTTCAGTCCTCGGCCGTGCTGAGAGACATTTAACTCGAACATCTGGCGGACTTTGTCGGCTGCCAGCGACCATAAACAGAGAAACAGAGATCAGGTAACATCAGTGCTGAGCTCTGATCTGTGGATTGATAAATGCAATCTGCACGCTTGTTTATGCTTTCACAGATATTCTCCACATACTTAGGAGTACGTGTGACAATGTGAGGCACTACAATGCTCCTACATTTGATGTGTTTGCCCACCTAACAGTCTTTAAAGTACCTTAAAGAACCCGCTGTTTGCTAGATGCCCTCGCAGTGGCTTTTAACAAGACCTTCCATCTTTACAGGGGTTGGCCTCAGTGGGAATCAAGCCACCCTCCAAGCCGAGCAGTATTTATGCACACTCTTATCCCTCGGTGGAGAGACCACACGAGCATGTTTTTAAAGCCAAAACAAAACAACACAAAATGGAATTGCCTTCAGGTGCACCCGGAGGTGCGTTAGGGGAATTAAGCAAATGTGAAAATATCCCTCTGGTTCCCCGGGCTGACGGATGAGGGATGAGTGTTGGGATAACAAGGGATCAGAGGCGAGAGGAGGAATAATGAGGATCTGCTCTCATGATCCACCTCATCCCCGTCACCCATTTCCACAGTAGCGCTGCTAATATCGCTGCGACGTCCTCCACCGCTGCCGCAAATACAAATGTATCACGTTTCTCAACGATCCCCCTGAGGAAATTCTTGTTTTTCACTTGCCGGTAGGCCACAGTGCAATCAGCGAAATCTCTGCACCCGGGCTGCTGAAAGGAAATCTCACCGCTGAACATCTCAGCAGTTTGAAAGCGAGCGAACAGGGAATCTTCTTCCAACTACTTAAAAAGCTGAAGGTCAATCCGTGCTCGCTATATTCTCATAAGCAAAGGTTGCAGATTTTTTAAGAATGTATTCACGTCCGGCTCATTAGAGGAGTTGTCTTAAAAACCCGGAGCTTTTCCCCCCAAAGATCTCGTTGTTTGGGCATGTGTGAACACAGTAATCGAACTTAGATGTGGAACAAAATGAGCGGGTGGAGATTGCAAAGAAAGGCTGGTCTCGGCTCGCTCACTATGAAATCTCTGGAGTGTCTCGTTTGCAGTATAAACACAATCAACTCCACCAGCTGGAACAACTATAGAACATGTTATACAAGACAAAGCTAGGCGCTTTAAAAAAGACTTTCCCTGAGTTGTGGAGTGACATTAGTTGTGATCAAGTGATCATGAATTGGTGGAGGGTGTTTACATTTTAAAGGGCCAGTGTGTAAGATCTACTAACACCCAGCGGTGAAGTTGGAGATTGCAAACCCCTAACTCACCCCTCCCTCAGGAAAACCTATGGTAGCCTGCAAGTGCATTCACGTATTATACTACATCTCTTAAAGTTCACCTTCTCAAACTTCTTACAACTTCAAATTGTTATCCTGCACCAGCGGCTTGAGATTACGAACCAACGAGTTGGGATTTAGTGGGTGTGTGTACAGAAGGTAAGTCGGCCTCCTGGCTAACAGTTCAACGTCAGGGCTGCAGAGATGCTCCTCTTACTGTTTGGTCACCGGGGTTGAGCCATCTGCTTTGAAATAAAAGTGATAATCCTGCCAACTGATTTCTGTGTCCGCTCAAGCTGTCGAAGGTATTAATTCTCTGCATCCTCTGGGCTTCCTCACATGTTCTGCAGGGAATGTTTGTTGTGGTGGTTAGCTTCAGAGCAATCAGATGGTCATTGGTGTAAAGCTTGTATGGAAAGTAGGCAGCTTCAGTAGGTTACTACTAGTTAAATTAGACAAAAATAAGAAGACGAGCTGGGACAGCTAGCACGACCAAACCTGCAGGAAAAGCACAATCTGAATGCTCCTGCTGCAGGTAGGATGTGGTTTGAGACACATGCTATGTTGGTACAAAGTATTCAATGTTTTTTTTCTGTATATTGCGAAGAAATTACACCTGAAATGAGCACTTACCTTCGCAGAGTACATCGGCAAATTGTAAAAAATGGCCGAATTGTGCTGTAAGCTACTGCGGTTGTGCACAAAAAATTCTCGGTTTTGAGTTGGCTGAGAATTTGTAGGTATGCAACCCCCCCCCCCCACCCTCCCCCCCCCCCTCACATTCCATCATGCATTGACTGATCCACCAAAAAAAAA
>CAAKHC010004006.1:15108-27657 GCA_901007825.1 Macroramphosus scolopax | reverse complement strand
TCCCTCTGGCTCTCTTTTTCTTTCTGATAATAGTGCTAGCACACGCACGCACGCACGCACGCACGCACGCACGCACGCACGCACGCACGCACGCACGCACGCACGCACGCACGCACGCACGCACGCACGCACGCACGCACGCACGCACGCACGCACGCACGCACACACGGTGGTTCAGTGTGTGTAAATGTCAAGTCATTAATGTGCTCCAGTCTCCTCCCGTCTAATTGGACGATGGTAAATAGTTGCATAGCTGCTCAACATTCAGATCCTCTCTCATGTTCTCTCGGATCCCAGTTCAATCCTCTCACTCTAACTGGCTGAACAAAAGTGGACTAGTATGGCCAAGATAAATTGCGCTTGTTTATGATATGAATACCTGCCTACGTACGTACTGACTGGAACCTGCATGCAGCCTGTTTTGCGTCTGCTGCCACTACACATGGAGAGTCAATCCTTTTCCCTCTTGCTGCCCTGAATTTGAATGGGTTCTTCCTTGGCCAGCGTCACACCCGTCCAACAACTGCAGTGATGATCGACTTGGTAGTTCTTTTATAATCCAGCTAACAAACACACAGGAAGGTGAACCACAGCGTCATAATTTGAGGAAGACAAGTGTCAATCATTACTCTTAATGAATCATGTTTGTGACACTATTGGCCTGAAGCTTTTGTTTTTGTTTCATGGTAAGACTTTAATATTGCTCTGAGACAGTGTGAAGTCAATCAAATACAATGTTGAGTTGCATCAGATTTGAGAGCTTTAACTCTCATATTTTGCCAACTCAACCTCATCCAGACCTTAATAATTGAATCAATGTATTACCAATAGCATTATGTGGAAAAAAAAATGTCCTAATTGATCCATGAATTAAGTCATTATTAATGTTATTACACTGGAAAATGTCGTTGAGCTACATGTGCAGTTAAAAAAAGACAACAAAGGATGTTTCCCTCAGATAGCTCAGCCACCAAGAGGGGGCAGGATTGTAAAGGACTGTGGAAGACACACACCAGCACAGTCACACTGTGTGTTGGAGCGTGTTGGCATGAGAGCGAGTGAGCTGAAAGCAACGAGCTCTTGGAACTTTGGTGACTAAGTTATTGGCCATGACAGGAAGTCCTTTACATGGCAAAGAACAGAGTGCATCAGTTCACAGCTGCGGGTGTCCCAGGTATTATTCCACCTGAGCAGATAGGACTAATTAATGTACTGAGTGAGCCGTTTGATATGATGACAAAGGAAACACTCTGGACGAGAGGACTGGAGGAGAAAATGTGAGAGAAAAGAGGAGGAGGCACAAAAAATATACGCTGATAGAATGTTTTCAGCTGAGTTTGTAATTTTGGACAGTAAACTTTGGAAGGCACTTTTAATGTATTAATAAGGTTTTTAGTTTACAGAAGTACAGCAAAGCAACTGGTTTAAAACCAACCCACATTGGTTATTAACACAAGTTCAGGACTGGGCTGCTTTATTGTCTGTATGTGCATTTAAACCACCAATAGTGAAGCCGAAACATGTCTATCGCCCCCTGGTGGCCGGTTGCAGTATGTTCATCAATTTTGATTGGAACTTGAGTCAAGGTGAAATATCTTAGTATCTGTCATTTAAAGTAGTTCTTATCATTTATATGATGAGTTTGTTTTTAATTTGTAATTTGATGATATAAAAAAGGGGTCTGAGGGAAATATGGGTCGTCACAGAGGCACAATTGTCAATGTTAAAGTTCAAATGGGATTTGATGCCAACTTCCATTAACCATGGTTGTCTGTTTTAAACCAAGACGTACGTTTTTCTGCAGTTAATCGATCGATCATCATTGGGTTTGACAGGACCTAGACGTCACGGCCTTCGTCCCAGATCAAGACTGCACAGACTCTGATTCCAATTGACGTCCGGTTTGATGGACAGGTCAACCAGGTGTCTTCAAAACAAACAGACCCAATCCACACTCAACAACAACCTCGGAACACGATTACAGAAGATACGTACAAGTTCCCAGCCGCATCAGAAAATAGTATGATTATGTGTCGTTGACCTCAAAAAATTATTGATATCTTTGGCCTGTCTCCCACTGAGCGAGCATGTATCTCCAAACAGTCATGTGACGATACATCAGACAGGTCTGCATGAAAATACCCCAGCGAGTGGGCTGTAACATACACATCACCACCAACTGTTTCAAATGTACGTGTGTTTGTGTGTGTGTGTTTGTTCGGGGATACATGGATGTCTGGATAGTTTGACTTAAATGCACATTTGCCTTTTATCTTGGTGTGTGGGAACATGCAGTTTCAGATCATGCCACCGCCGGTTTGTTCCACCAACACGTCCCAGGTAGTTCATCCAATAGAAGATTAACATGGAGACGGGATTTATGAAATCACTAACGAGAGAAAGTCTGACGCGTCCATCTGCGCACCTGTGTGTTTACATACCTATCCCTGTGGAGAAGAGAGGAGTGTGTGTGTGTGCGTGTGTGTGTGTATCTACCCATGTGTCTGCTTCAATTACATTCCCACCATCCTGGCTGCCTACCACTGCATTGCATTGTATGCACAACCAGCCCTACAGTACATCAAAGTGAACTGTGCCCGCAAGGACATTTTTAAAAATCAATGCAGTCTTGGATGCAGCTAAAAAATTTATATCATTCGCTGGTGCGTCGCTCTCTTCGGTACACACAGACACACGCACACGCACACACCTCAGCACATGCACAGGATTCATTAGTCACTGATCTCTGTGCGAGCAGCGGCGCTGGCTCATATCTCTGCCGTTGAAGGATCAAACAATGTAATGGCCTTCCGTGTTTTATCGTTTCAACAGGTCAGACGAGATCTCTCTCACGGTCACGTCCCGGCATTATGTCTATTATGGGATCTTCAAAGGGAGAGAAATGAACACTTACACCTTTGACTGAAATGTGCCCATATTAACTGGACTTTAAACCGAACCGTATCTAATTGATGGACAACCCGGGGCTGATCTGTGGGTGACTATCATCCCTAACCACGAGCCCCAAACCCCACCTCAGGGGAATGACATGATATTCTTATGTTTGTATTATTCCAAACAATCAGTTCCTGAGCACGTATTGATAACAGGGTCACTTGTATCCTGATTGTATTAATGCCTGTATCACTTAGCAACATCAGTATGATCAACGACAGTCCTAAAGAGATTTAATTATCATTCTGATCAGCTCTTTTGTAGAGAACATTTCGTGCCGCTGTATCATGTTTTACTTAACTTAGCTTGATTGAACCTTATATATCACTCTGCAGTTTGGTGTGTGTGTGTGTGTGTGTGTTGAAGTCGAGATGCTGGTGCCTTATTGGCTGTGTTATAATAAATAATGAGACCTTTCAATGCAAGTCCAACTTTTCATTTAGATGATCAGAGCTTTCTAATTTGCTGCTGTGGCTGACGATACCATTCACTGACCCTCAGAACCAGCAGGAGGTGGCCAGTAACCAGAATTGATCCCTTACTCATCCCTTACTCGTGCTTCTCCAGACCCCAATTAAGTTTTACTTAACCATGCTGCAATACGTGTCTTGGCACGTTGGTTTGCCGTGTGCAAACATCACCTAACTCTGCAGCCCTTATGGAGAAGTTTCTGTACGCTGATTGCAACTTCCAATTTAAGATCAAATGCAATTGATCAACAATCAAATACAATATGCTTCTGTGATTGTGATCGTCATTGGACGGCATGCCTCAGCTTTGTTATTCAGATTGTCTGGTATTCCTCTGTTTCATCAGTGATATAACTCCTATCCAGACAGTTCCTGACACTCATGTCAAGTATTAACAATCTCCTCAAGTTGTTGTTCTCGGGCAGCTCTGGAGTTATTGCCAATATCAGTGGGATCCGGATCACAGCTGAGCATTTGGTTGCGCTGCCTGACATCCAGGCCGGGTCAGGAGGTTCCAGCACTCTTCATTTCATAGCCTTGTCTGGCCTTTGGCCACACCGACCTTTATGACGTGATCACAGAGCATCCTTAAAATGCCAGTCGGTACACGCGGCATACGGCTCTGCAGCATTTCCACCAGACCACCCCGTCTTCCAGCAACATCAATTCCACTCATGTATATAATACCCATGAGGTGGGGTTATACTGCTCCCTGCTTGTTTATTTATGTAAATCTATTATACTTATCATCCACAGCAGTGTGAAGCCTACAGGAGTGCAGCCATTCGTCTGAGTGCATTAGCATTTGACTGCTTGAAGTCAGACATATTACATGAGTGATTCCCCAGCCTGGCAAAGCACATTACAATAACTATAAAGCAGGGCGTTGTTATCGCTATAAAGTCTAATTGTTTGCACCATCGGGACTGTTGTTTTGACACTGATAGAGCCCTAACTCTATTATCTGGTGTGTTGCTATCCCGTATTAAATCGATGCTGTAAATTATATAGCAAATTGTGCGATAAAGATTGCAGGAAGACAGCGAGTCTCCTCTATTTGACTAGAATAATGTATCTCCTGCACAATGTGCGGATTTGGATAAAAGCTCTATTGGATGCCCTTGATGTTCTGTCAAGTAGAGCATGCAGAGTTTGATATGCTCAGATATTAGTTACATTATTTACACCCCCCCCCACACGATGACATACTTGGAAGAAGTGAGTAAAAGCTAGGAGAAGCTCAGTGCTTCTCTTCAGAGCCCTGACGGAACACGTAATGATACAATTATGAAGAGCAACACGGTGATGCCGTTAGAATGCCAGATATATGAATCATGACACAAATACAGACACATGACACAAGAACAAGTATTCTAATGGCTGTAAAGCGGTTATTATGTGGTTACATAAGTAAACATTTTTATATGATGTTTTACATTAAATACTGTGGTCAGAAGATCCAAAGTTTTCAGAAATCAAGTTGAGTCCTAACAAAATAAAATAAAATAAAATAAAATAAAATAAAATAAAATAAAATAAAATAAAATAAAATAAAATAAAATAAAATAAATAAAATGAATAAAATAAATAAAACAAAATACATAAATAAATAAATAAAATAATAAAATAAATAAAATAAAATAAAATAAAATAAAATAAAATAAAATAAAATAAAAGATACAAAATAAAAAATAAAATATATAAATAAAATAAAATACATTTCAATTTATATTATCAACATTGATGACTTCTTATCGTATAACCTTGACAGTGTGTCATCATGTTTTTTCGCTTTAGTTGGGATCCAGTCTCCTGGCGGATCTTTAATCGTCAATTCCTGATCAGCTTCAAAACTCAGTTTAGTTTTTCTCATAGGCTTTTACAAATACATAGAATATAGACAAATTACCAATATCATAACTTTTTGATAGAGAAGGAAGCACGAGGCACATTCACTTTGATCTAATGGGAGGACAATGAAACATGGACGTCTGAAGGAACACGGGCGTCTGGCTGCTGCAGCAGCTTGAGAGAGGCAGTGAGACGAGCAGTCAAACTGATAAGAAGCCACATTGAGACAGGAACAAATAAATGAAGCACACACACGTGAGGGACACACGCGCTGAGTTACAGTCAAATGGACAAACAGATGAAAGAATTAAAGATGGGCAGTCAGGCAGCCACATGGTTATCTGGCAGGACAAACAGGATATCACACATCGTTCACACTGAGGCAACGTTATTGCAGAAACACAGAAAGAGAGTTATCAAATTCAAATTCCATCTTTTTTTTCTTCTCAAATCACTTCTTGACTAATTTCTTTGCTTTTATTTTCTTTCTGCATCCTCTTTGTTGCCTTTCATTGGCTAAATTCAATACTTCTTTGTGACTTGTAAACGGCACTGAAACTCATCCGTCTCCAGATGTCAGAATGCGCCTGCAAGGTCATCGCTGGGAAAATTAAAAACACTTGATTAATGCTCGAGATGGTGGGAGACTGGCTGCAGATGTGGCGGTTCTCTACCTGCACCAAAGAAAGGATAGTGTGTGTGTGTGTGTGTGCAGGTATATTTGTATGAATGAATACAGAAAGAGACAAAGAAAATCTTCTTAAGGAAGAAGGAACAAAGCTAACTGGGCTGCAGCTACTTATGCTGGATCCTTTCAATCCTGCAATTAAGTGGAGTCAAATGGCTTTTTGATGATCACCGTATGTCTCAGCTGCTCTGTGAAAGCAGCTAATAACAAGGGTGCAAGCGACAGTTAATCCATGTCTGTTTTGTATAAGTAAAGTAGTAACTGGTTTATTGCACTTTAATGTGTCTGGATTATATTATGATTAGTAAATTGTCTCAGTAGTGTCAGTAAGTGAGTTATCTGGCGTGCACAACTGAACAGAGAGAGACCAGGTGGCTGTGAGAGGCAGAGTGAAATCATTGTATTTGCACAATAATGAAGTGGGGTCAGAGGCCATCAGCAGTGTTTGCCTCCCACCTAATGCTCATGTTTTAATGGACTCCGTGCTCCATTATTGTGCTGACACTGGCTTATCACGGAGGCCTCAATTACAAGAAACAGAGCCAGGGGCACGAGGACGTGTGTGTGTTTGTCCGTCGCTGGTGGAATAGTTTCCCCAGACGTTGATCCCATTTATTCAAAACTCTGAAATATTTTTGGACCAGGTTTGTTGCACGATTGATACTGGAGGCCAAGATAGACAGAAAGAGTGTAAGCAACCGAGCACTCGTTGATTACTTCTCACCATCGTAGCGTTGCCTCCTGGTTTCACCATGCAGGTGGACTATTGGCTGCCGTATTTCACCACGCGGGATCCATCAGCCCTGAGAAAGCGGTGGAATCCATTCCAAATAATAATTCAGATACAGGTTTGCTCTGGGCAGCCTGGCTGCAACCGCAGAAGGAAACCAACACTCCCTTTGTGCTTATTGCTATTCATGCTTTCTGCTGCCGACTGCCTCTTAATTATTCAGCTGAATAAATTACCTATAAAGCAGAAAGTGGAGTCATGGCATGCCAGGAGGGAGCAGGCCTGTCAGCTTCAAAGGGCCAAACCCTGCCTGGATCCTGTGGGCTTCACTCCACTTAACACCAGTCACTAGGTATACATGTCTTGGCTTTCATAAACCCGGCTTAAATGTCAGGGGGTAGGTAGTTCCCAAGAGCAGGGCTCAATGTTGAATAGATCTCACATTTAAATCAGCCTGCGTGGCCTTTGTGACTTTCATTGGAATTAAGCGAGTAGAGGTTGAGGGAGAGGTCAACATCTTGGGCAATCTAAGATTAATTTTTCCTATTTTAATGCCGTGGGGACGAACAACATCCTTAACAGAAGGCTTTGATTTGGAATTTTACCTCCGTAGTACTTCATAGTCATTATTTTAATTTCTTTGTTATATATTAGAAGTTGGTTAAGAAACATCTTTGTGGTTGTAGATGGTAAAAACAGGAAGAGCTCCTCTTCTCTGGTGTCTGTAAACCTGCAGCCTTTAAACCTGATGGACACAGTCGGGGAGCTTCGCCGGGGCCCCGATCGTCCTGCGGTGATTTCTGTCAAGGTGCTGTTGGGCAAAGTGCTTAACCCCCAGCTGCTCGAGATGATTCGGCGAGGGCAGCGGAGAGACGGCAGGATATCATGTGGTTACAGCGCAGGTGTGAGTGTGTGGAACCTCCAATGAGGCTGAAGCAGGAGGCTGCAGGAGGAAGCCGCTGTATCATCAGTATATTGTTTAAATCAATCAGGACGTTTGATCGTATCTCCACACTTTATAATTTCCACGTCTGCCTTTGACTAACTTTAATGACTCGTAAAGCTCGGAGTCTCTCCGGCTTGAAATTCTACAACTTGAAAATGAAAGCTACAACGCGCCTCACTAATGTCATATAAATGCCACTCCAGACTCCCACTACTGCTTTAATTACCACTCTGGCTCGCTTTGTACCAGAGCTGATTCCACTGACAAGTAAATTACACGCTGATGTCGCAGGAAACCGCAGCTAAAAGTTACTCCTTATTCCTGTAGAAATACTGTAAATATTCATTTAAAAATTGCTGGAAATGTTGATTATTTTTTATACCCGAAGGTTGATGAGGTCCAAACAATCCAGACGTGAAGCTTCAACAGGAGCATGATAAAACATTTAAAGAGTGAATGTAGAGATTACACATACTGTATCTGTGTTTGGCAGGAACGTAAGATGCTTTATTCTGGCATTAATATTTCATCCTGGTGACTCGGCTGCAGCAGAGCACATTTCCCAGAAGAATAAATGAGGTCTTGTTACGATGAAGAAGATCATTTTTACCGCAATGATTTAGAAATGAAACTTTGTGGCTACACAATGACTGACGGTTGAATTTTTACAATCCGATTTTATACCCATTTATCAATTATTCAACGTGCCGTACGTCCACTTAAGTGAAAGTTCAATATCTTCTCTACTCTCTCGGCTGGGAAATCCTGCTTTCATCCCGCCGCCTTCGATCGCCGCTCCATCATCTCCATCATCTTCATCATCTCCTCCCTCTCATGCTGTCAAAATCACTTTCATTCGCAAACATGACGTCGCCGCGTCTCACCGGTGTTCTTTCTTCCTGCGTTCGTCGAGCTAATCAGTCCCTGGTTGCTGTTCTTTAAAGATCGATGCTTCTGCTTCACACTGTCTCTCAGCCGAGCTTCTCACCATCACTGATGTGGAGGCTCCGCTCCACCACCGCTAGTATCTGGACTCTGGGCGTTTTCCCGTCTCCTCTCAGGAGGAAACATCAAAGCGATTGGATAAAATCCCCGAACGCCTTCTGTTAAACATCAATAAAGGTTATTATGCACTCCTGCCTGACCTCTTGACCTCAGGTGGAGATGGAACCAGCCACTGTTAGAGATACTATGTTGTTGGGTGGAGATCTGGTGGCGGGTTGATGGAGGGAAGTCTTGCCTTATGTCCTTTTTCAGGAGGACACATGGCGCACCGTGAAATTGAACCATCTTTCAAAGTCCCGAGTATCCGAGGAGACACATTGCAGATGTGTAAAATACAAACAAAAGGTAAATCTAGGAAGGGAGGAGATAAGCTTCACCTCTCACGGGGACGGTGTCACCTCGCTCTTTTTACTCCGCCGTCATCAGGACGGAGCGAAAAAAACGTACGGAAACAGAAAGATAACCAACTGTCTCCCCGTCCTGATACACATCTATTTACAAGACCGGCGTCCCCGAGACATCAACCCGATCGGTCATAACTGCGAGCAGGGAAACGGACCTGTATGGATGCTTCATCGATGCCATCTCTTACACATGACCACAGGAAAGGAGGCGTCAGTACACAGCGAGGAAGAGGGTGTGAGGTCGATGGACGGATCCCATGAAACCAGTGTTCATCCTGTTCTTCCTAAGAAGAGTCTTCCCGTCTCCATTCATGTCTAATTCCTAGCTGAATGGGTTGAGTGGGCTTGATTACAATGTTTATTACCAGTCAACCTACACAAAGCCGAGTACGGAGCGAAAGCGGCGGCGGCGACGGTGACACACATGCAGGCTAATCTGCCAGCCATGCAAGCCTTCAGGGCCGGGTTCTAGTAATGGGATTTAGATGAGTTTCACACGCCGGTGTGTCACTGCCATCTCCCCTCACTGCTCCAGCGACGGTGCCTCATTACACACCGCGCCACCATCAGCTGTATCGCCAACGAGTGTGTCAGTTTTCTGACACAGGGACACCCGGTTTATTCTCGGGTGAAATGACGAAGAGGAATGAGGAGGGGAAACGGAAATACACGGGAATAATAGAAACGAGACTTTCTATTCATATTTTTTGTAACATGTAACATTATGAGGGGGCAGTTTGGAAAATAGAGAAAGTTTGAGGGAAGAAAAAACTGGACGCAGAGTTCCACAACTGATTAGCGGCTCGGTTGGCAGCCTTGATGTCGTGTTCGCTTGTGCGATGAAGTCAAACTGATTCATAACCAGAGTGGAGTTATCATTCGGCCAGAAATTTTCCGTGGCAGCTCTAATTTAGTTTTGGACACACGGCACGTTCCAATGAGAACTCAATTAATTTTGTTAGGTGCTGCTCTCTTCGCTCGTGTGAGTCAGATTTGGATGAACGACAATGAATCCATCAGTCTCCGTCAAGCAACAAGAGCTGCTTGTTTACTGTTTATTATTCATATTAAAGGCGAACACGGCTCCTCTACCTGCAGGGATTCTTCCCACTCTGTGTGTCAGGTGTGAAAAGCAGTATTGAGAGCGAAAAAAATGCATTTAAAGGTGGAACGTGTGCGTGAATGACGTTTGTGGAATCGCGTGTTGGATATAAACGAGTGTGTAAAAACTTTTAAAACTCTCCTCGCCTCAGGTGGACACTGAGGTCTGTTTACAAACCAAAAAAAAAAATGGCTTTCTTTCTCACACGCTGGATGACGTGAGCCTGACTGAACAATGTTCACGCGTCTCCAGCAGAAGAGTTCGGCCCTGATACGTGACTGGCAGGCGGCCGTGTTCGCGTCCGTGTGTGTGCGTCGGTGTTCGAGTTCCCAGATGAGGAAAAAAGCAGCGCGAGTGACTTTCAATCAGTCGTCATTAACCCCACAGCTGGCTTGTCAGAACGCCAGTGTATGACTCTGAACCAAATCCATCAAATCCAAATTGCCACCAGTATTAGTAATATCATCCGTTCCATTGAGCTCCGCACCACAAAAATATAATCGGGAAGTATTTTTTTTGGACAAAGAGGACTTTGAGAAATAAGGACAAGGGCGAAACTCCGCGCCCCTCCGGTGTTTCCGTCTCCGGTCCCAATCAGAGAGCCTGGTTATCTCCACCAGCCAATTATTTGATTAGAAGGAAGGAAGGGTTTAAATCATTTAGGGGACTTCTTAATGAGGAGGGGATGCTGTGAGATCCAATGGATCTGGCGAAATGGAGCAGGGATAAGCCTAAGTATGAACGGATATCATCTAAAGTGTTCCACTCACAGTCACACAGCAGATACATGGACGTACATCATCTACTCACACACGCCCGGCACCACACATTAACCTGACATACACTCTATGGTCTTCTTATATCTCTTATAACATGTTTCAATGCTGTAAGTAGAAGTATCATGTAAGTTTGAGGACTTCACGCTCCGGTTTTAATACAAACTCTGAAATCAGTTAACCTTGGGAGACCTTGGAAATGTGAATCTGGAACTGAGCTCTGGTTAAATGGGACGATGGATGCACACACGGAGCGAAAAAAGCGTTGGCTTTGAGATTAAAATGCTGTACTGCATTTTGGCTTCAATGACAACAGCGTGTGTGTGTGTGTGTGTGTGTGTGTGTGTGTGTGTACCTCGGCTTTGGATTCATCGTTCAGATGCTGGGAGTTTTTAAGAAGCTCACTTTGTTCAATCTGTTAAACAAGAAGACTGAACAATCTGCACCTTTAGGGGGATGAAGAATCGGTCTCCCTCATAAGTTTGTATTTCTTGCTGTACTATTAATTTCCTGCTGGTGTCGTCTGCTGCATCCGTCCTGTCGCCATAACTGGTGTTTGTCTTTCATGGCACTGTTGGTGTCCTCGGCCAACGTCATCCAGTTCAGAAGCTCTTCAGTATCCAGATGTTTTGCCTCCAGTACAGTGGTTGCTGAACAACTCTCGCCACGGCTTCAAACTCTTATTATTCCGAGTCCATGCTTTTCTTTCTGCGCCTGATCTAACCTGTGTCTCCTCACTGCCTTCATCCACCGTGTCTGGGTGACCTCATCCCACGCCACTCTGCCGCTCTCTCTCTCTCTCTGGTCAAACCTCTGCTCCTGCAGACTCCATTTCGCTCGCTAACCTTCCACTGCCCTACTCAGCTTGCAATAAACCATCTTAAAACTACTTACCTTGTCCTCCAAGTCCTGCATCTGGGCCCACTTGAGTGTTTATCACATGCCCATTCGTTCAGACAGTGTCCACGCACATGCCGTGCAGATCCTTAAACATGATTTGTGCTTATCTTGCCCTGCATCTAAATAACTTACTTTCCTTTCACCCGAATATGTTACTTTTAATGCACATGTATCTTCTGCGTCCTGCTCACAGCGAGACCTTCTGTATTGCATTAAACAGTAAGTAAAATAAAAATAAGCAGCATCAAAGAGGAGAATACTTTCATCATTTCCAACTCCACACGTCAGTTTTTTTTTTTTTGATGGAAGTAAATATCTCACAAAGGACGTGCCGGTGAGCTCTGCTTCTATAGTTCCTGAGGAAAGGAAAAGAACCTTTGAGCGGTAATGATGTACTTAATAGAAGATGATATTTGGGATCTGGCGCAATCCCGCCGATATCAGTCGGATAATCTTGTTGTTGCAATGAATATACTGACTGAGGTTCATTGTTTCCTGGAGCAATGAAGCAAATTTTTCAAGCTCAGTTTAGTTGTTTTTTTAAGTTTAGATAGTTTTGCTGTCATTTTCAAACCTAACAGCTGATCGGCTTCTATAATCAATCCTGGCGCCTCGTAGGTTTTGTCTCATCTCAGACTTCGATGATGAAACGTGAATATCGGACATGTTTTTTACATGCAAAACAGAACGAGCGCGACATGGAAGCACCCAACAGATTCTCA
>CAAKHC010004006.1:0-15088 GCA_901007825.1 Macroramphosus scolopax | reverse complement strand
ATAGTTTTACTGTCATTTTCAAACCTCTCCTGAAACACAACAGCTGATAGGCAGCTATAATCAATCCTGGCGCCCTCGTAGGTTTTGTCTCATCTCAGACTTCGATGATGAAACGTGAATATCGGACATGTTTTTTACATGCAAAACAGAACGAGCGCGACATGGAAGCAGCCAACAGATTCTCAGGTTCATAACTTGTTTCACGGCGCGCTGGATGTGATGCAAGAGGAAAGCAACTGATTCGCACTCGGTATTGATTTTCCAACAGGTTAGGTTCTCACAGTAGGTGGAGGCATTAATATTGAGGAGTCTGTGGGAGCACTCGTGTTCAAAGGAATCCGAGACAGACGAGCCTGAAACAAAGTTTACTGTGTTACGTGTCAGACACAAAAACTGGTTCTACATGTCTAGACATCTTATATACAAGTCATGTGTTTATGTCCAACGTGCTTTATCATTCAAATTATAACTACAAGGGGCTCAACATCAGGTACCATATTTATTCCTGTCACGGACAACAAGATTTGGACTTTAAAATTACATCCGTCATTTGTTATTATAACAAACCCAATGGAATCCTAATATCTGACATAATGGATTGACTGAATTCATATTTCTATCTCATACCGGGATGAGGTACAATTGCTATGTACAAATGATAATGTAGTGTGCATTCACTGGAGTTAATCTTGAAAAGTATCTGGGTGTACGGACGAATCGTTCGACCCCCTCAGACATGCTGTAGTGTAATTTCTTATTGATCAGCTGAACGGGCGCGGAGGACGGGGATGAATGCAGGTCCTGTTATTGGATTAAAGTGCTCAGCTATTCTACGATCCTTGACTGCTGCTGTGCAAAAAATGCCAATAGGAAAGAACAAATACGGATTAGTAAGCATTGTCCAACCGCACGCACACACACACACACACACACACACACACACACAGATGATCGGCCCTACAGCAGCTCATCTGGACGCGACCCCCCCGCCCTGAGGCTCGATCCCGGGGTCCTTGATGCTCCAGGTCCTCAACAATCCGGCATCCCATCGCTCTCAGACTTCACCCCCTCACCCCTTCACCCCTTCACTCTCACCCCTACACCCCTGTACTCACAATTCTCTCCCCATATAAAAGCTCAGTCAATATTATACAGATAAACATCTTATATACAATAAACAAACACACTGTAAATGTGTGACTTCACAATAAAACAAACCTCTTGATTTGGCGGTGATTTCCTGTTGAACCCTGTAAAGGAACCTCGGCGTTAATGCTCACTGACAACAAAATGCCACCCAGACAGGCTGACGGAGCCTCTTCGCGACGCAGACAAATATTGCGTAGGACTCATTGCCAGAGTATAATGAAAAGGGTATTTATGCATCCATGCACACAGTTCAAACTGACACTAAGCTTGTCGACAGACAGAATCTGTAATCACTCACCAGCTCCGAGCCCGAGGGGACACGCTGTTCTAATGAAATCAGAGGAACAACAACAACAAAAAAAAAGAAGCCTCACAGAATAGAAACCACCAGTCTGAAGACATTTTACTGTATTTTTTCTACTGTTTTCCTTTTTCCTTCTTCCTTTGCATCGTTTGATGGGTACTGACAAGCAGCACAAGAGGCAGCGTTCATACAGTAAGTCCTTTGAGAGCTCTGTGGGGCTTAGTAGACTATTAAAATGAAAGAAAGCTATTTTCAGAGATGAATTTTTTGCCGTGCTCATGCGAGGCAAAGACGGAAATTAATAGAATGCCACCAGCTGAATGCAGAAATGCACAGACAAGGGAAGCCTCTTCAGCAGGCATCACAGCCCCATCAACATCACCTGAGGGAGAAGTACGAGCTAATTAATCATCCGCTATAACAATATGCACCGCGGCACACTCCGGCACCCGGCAGATAATTTAAGGTAAGATACAGGGAACATTATAGCCCACTTGACAGGTGCTGTTATCCTGTACACTGGGAGGTCAAACTGCAGAATTAGGGTCGTACTTCACACATATTGACTCACATCGACCCCTCTTTATCCACGGCTTTGTGCCAATTAAAGAATCAAACTCAATAATAATGTACACAGACGAAACTGAGCTGGAGGCCAAATCAGCTGCGATGACAACAAGTCGGCCTGCAGGGAGGCAATGGAGGAGGAGATCCTGCTTCCACGTTATGGTGCGCCTCCAACGATCTTTTCCAGTGACCTCTGAACTCAGCATCATAGATATTACGTATGGATTTTGTTCCTTTAATGAAACATTTCCTCTGTGTGCAGTGCAGTTTATTTACTACCGCACACGTGTGTGGGTACGTTGGGCTGTCAGCGGGCTGGCGATGTGTCATTGCGCCCGGGTTGATGGTTTTCATATCAGTGCATGCCTTGTATCACCATCCACTTACTGTCAATCTGCTGTCTCCCACAGGGGGAAAGAAAAAGCAGAAGCGTCTGCAAGAAAAATAATCCCTTAAAAAAATCGTATCACAATCTCGTTTGGGATGTATTTAACAGCAAAGGTGTGATCTCATTTCAACCTGGGTTTGATGATATCAATGCATGCGATGGATTAGTGAATGAAAACAATTTAAACATGACATGATATGAAATGTATCATATAGCACATTAACAAAAGCTATTAACACTACCTAATGATTGTCTTCTGTTCTACGAGCCTTTTCAGGTTGTCCCCGGGGGGAAGGGGGGGCTGCCATGCGGTGTTTGTACTCAGATAGAACAGGAAACAGGAACATCTGCTGCCGACTCGCTCCTCTTGGTCCACACCAAGCTGTCCTCTTTCCACTGGATGTCTTTCCTCTCTCTTCCATACACCCACTCAGGTATCTTACTACTATACTATCTATACTAAGGCATGAAAGTATTCACTAATGTACACATTGACAAAAAGAAGACAAATAAAAATCTACCGCTGGGCTGCAGGGCTCAGGAGGTAGAGTGGCCGAGCAGTAATTGGAAAGTAGCTCCTCCAGAAGGTTTCCCCGGGCAAGACACTGAACACCTTATTACTCCTGATGAGCAGGTTGGACACCCCGCAGCCTCCATCACAAGGATGTGAGTGTGCATGTGCACGGGTGAATGAGGTTGCAAAGAACTTTGCGGAGCGAAGGTACAAAGGCTCTTTATGAGTGCAACGTTTGTCATATTGACGATCACCATATGGGGACAAGTGGGCGGGGCTTGGGACGCATCGCCGTACCTCTATCTTGATTGACAGGTCGCAGCGGGAGCAAAGATTTTCAATCACAAGACGGCCACGCCCTGTTCTAAATGTGGCCAGTTTTCCCAAATGAACAAACACTGTACTGAAGAAGACCATCAATTCAATCGGAAAAAAAAACAACAAGTTTCTTCTTGCGGAGGAAGAAATGGGGACATGATGCACAAGAGGTTTTATGTAAACTGTAAACAACTTTTTTCTTCACTATGAAAGAGTTTCATTACAAAAACAAAAAGAGAAGAAACCCACATGCCTAATCTATCTATGTTGGTCCTTTGGTGCGTCGGACCCAGTCGTCCGTCTGATGTGTAATTCTGGGCAGGGAGCTCGGCTATGTTCTGTCTTCAGACGCAGTGGGGACTCCTCAGTTAGTCGCCAGTATTTCGGGCCTTTGGGACGGTATTGTCCAGATGCTACTCTCCCAAACCGGGAGCTTTCACTGCCAGAGGGAACTAGGTGCTCTACTTCTATTATCACTATGTGTGTCACTATGCTCGACTGAGAGCGCAGAACTCTGGACGGCTGGACCCAACATCACCTCACTGCTGAGATGGATAGATAGATAGATAGATAGATAGATAGATAGATAGATGAATTCAATGCCTTTGTGTCGGTTATTCAGCCTGCTATTGTATATGCATGTTCCTCCTCTGCACTCTCCTCCGTCTCTCCTCCATCTCTCCTCCGTCTCTCCTCCATCTCTCCTCCATCTCTCTCCACCTCCTCTGCAGACTCTCTTTCTGTTGCTTTCATTGACAAAAGCCCCGTGGTGGTTTAAACATTATTGAAGCACTTGTCCGGCCTTTAATCTGTGACTTGGGGCTGTCATTATCCATCAGAGGAGAGACTCTGTCCCTTCCAATTTCCTCCCTGCGTCCATCTATTCCTTTTCTCACCTAGACTTTGAACTTTCCCTTTGCTGCTCTCTGCCTCATAAATATTCAGCGGGCCAGCCAGTAATTTACACACAATCTGCCACTCCCCATCACTTCTACACTTGGACACATGGACGTTGACATTCCTCTCTGTCCTAATCGGCTTTCATGTCCTTTATTCGCCTCCTCTTCCTCTCCTTCGCAGCTCTTCCTGTCACCTCTCCTCTCCTCACAACCTGCCTTCTATTTCATTTCCTCCCCTCGAATGATCCCAGCGGTTTGTGACGATGGGCGAAAGGTTGGATAAGAAAACGATTGTTTTACCCCGACACTGAATGTGACAATACAAAGTTCCTGAGGGGTCTTTGCTGTTGTATTTGAAACAATCAGACACTTGGAAAAGATACACGATTCTTTTCTGGAAACGTTTGAAGAATATTGGAGCTGGAAATTCAAAAGTGTTTCCTTTTATTGTTCTTGTTAGCAGGTCAGACGAGGCTTTTAATGTGAAATACAGGCCAACTGCTGCACAGTATGATCAGTATTTCTTGGCTTTCTTCCAATCAGCTATCATCTGGGGGGGATGCTTCAATTTAGCCATTTATTCAAAAGCATCAAGATAAACAAAATCCAAAGATCGCTTGCACGATTTGGAAGTTATGTTGGTCAATAAACTGTGTCGATGAACTGCGGCGTACCAAGAGGGACGGCGGCAGTGCTGTGAATAAGTAAGTGTTTGTGAAGCAACTTCTGACGGCAAGGACGCCATGAAGTGCTGCACAGAGGGAAGAGGACGTAACTAAGGGACATAAATAACGATAATCTACCTGCCAACATATGTGAATGATGACATGATGACACATGTCGTGAATGTGTTTGCTGTAATCCGGGTGTTCGGGTGAGACGACTCGCTGTGATGACGGCTGCTTTCTGTCAGACTTTCAAAATAAGGGCGACGTTTTGTTTTTCTGTTGCTTTGAAAATCAAACGGCCAATTACAGATGTTTTAAACTGCAGTCACATCCGTCTATAAAGTTAGGAAACTCAGCAAAAGTCGGGAATGTGTTTGTTTTCGTTCTGCACCCCCTAAAAGTAAAGTCACCTCATTACGAACTTACTCGTCCATTCTGCATGACTTAACAGCAGAATACTGCAGCGTGTGATGTGAACACCGACACACCGACACACGTGGACGTGTTACAGATGGAACGGAGGGAGGAAGGAAGTCTGTCAGCTAATACTCCAGGTGTGGAGGTGAGCATGGGCGGGAGGAGAGAGAGGGAAAGTGATGGAATAGACAGAGGTTGAGAACGACAGAGAGGAATGAACAGACATGGAGAGCAGGAGGAGGGAAGGGTACGCCGGACGGCACCGTATAATCGGGTTTGTTGGTCTTTTGGTTTCGGTGTGTCGTCTGGGCGGCTGGTAACAGGCAGGACATGCACACGCGGTGTCTCACACATAAATCTTGTCTCATAGCTGAATGAACAGACACCGCCGGAGCGTTTTAGCTCTGCACCAGAGATCCAGCTCCATGTAGCTCCAATTCTGCTTTCAAACACACACACATGCACGCACACACATGGAAACACGCTCCGACGTGCCCGTGTGGAGGTGACCTTTCTGATATGCTCTGCAAGTGTTTGACAAACCGTTAAATCCTGGAGGTTTTCCGTACTTCTCCACCTTTTATTTCGGTCCTCGTTCAGCGTAACTTCCATCTGCACTATCTCAGGCTCCACCGAAATGATTCAATTATTGGGGAGAGGGAAGAGTGACGTTGAGTTGATACATTCCTTGTCAGGTTGTGTTTGCTATGTGCAGGGAGACAAACAAATATCCCTGTCACAATGTTCTGGTTTCTGCATTGTTGTGTCCTTTCAGCTGCTCGATAGATGATATCTGGCACCGGTTCCACATGCCAGTACCTCTCTCTCTCCCTCTCTCTCTCTCTCTCTCCTTTTGATGCTCGTGCAAATGTAGAGGCTGAGACAACAGACCTCCGAATGCTTTGATGCAATTAGCCAACAAAGTGTGGAGCAGAAAACCTTTGTAGGTTTTTTTGCACAGGGCATGAAAAGACTGTCAAAGCAAAAGGATGCTAAGATCAGTAGACAGTAGCCGGTAGCCAAGTCTCCATCCCCCTGTGTGTCTCCCTCACGGACTGAGGCTGAATATAACACCCATAAACTGGGTAAAAGACAGAGGATGAATGAGGCAGGCTCTAATGGAAGCGACGATGCCCTGTGGTCTGTGGTTAGTGAAGGGCATGATCATACAAAGGGAGTATTATGGATTTTGGTAGTTCTTCTTTAAAAAAATGTTCTGTTGAATACAGGAGAGAGGCCAGGCAGCGACAGATTGATGAAGATAAAGCAGGAGAGGAGCAGCCACAGGAATCAGGCAGGACTCTTTTATTTTGACAGATCAGATTGTGTTTTATCAGTTGTAACACAGTATTTTAATACACTGTCTAAGGTGTAATGGCTGTACAGGGGATGCTTAAATGATTCCTTGTGTCTTATATGTGCATGAATCTAACCAGGTTTTCAAGGATAAGCAGGGAAAGAAAGAACAAAGGCTTGTTCTGACATTCATCACTGCCCCTATCATCTAAGACCAATGCATATGGTTCCCTCCTTTGTTGTGTTGCACATTAAATCATGTCTCCTCCTGCAAAGTCGTGTGTTCTTGGGTTCAACCGCCCAAACCGTCCTCCTTATGCAGAGTTCCTTGCTATATATTGTCGTCCAAATCAGAGTGAGTCATGCATTGACTCAAATACCACAGTTATCTGAACGCCCCGTGCATCTCACACTGACACACAAACAGGACGCCTCTGGCTCTGGTGGAAGATGCAAGGGGAGTGAGGGAGTGTTGCTACCTGAAGAACTGAGAGTGGAGGGATGAGAATGTGTTTCCTTTAAAAGTACCTCAAACCTAAACTATACAGTGCTTTAAAAATTTTCAGTACTTGCCTAACCACCACGTCTCCACTAGAGGTTTAGAACTTCGGTATAAAACACATAAAACCATGTGAAGCTGCAGCTTGATGACCAGTTGGCCTCGTCCAATGTTTTTGTTACAGTAGAATTCGGTCCGGCAGCGCTGGGACTTCCTTCTCCCGGTTAAATCGACAACAAAAACAGACCCGCGCCGACGGCGGTACCGACGAGATGGAACTGAAAAGGAAGATTGAGGAGAAGGAGCGCTGACAGGAAAGAAGGAGTAACCGAGGATGAGAGAGGCTGAATGAAAGGCGGAGGGAGAAACAAGTGGAGGGAGAAACAAGTGGAGGAAGGAAAAAAAAAAAAAGGCTCCTGGAGCAAAAACTAAGAGGGAGAGTGTGTAAAACAGCAGGACAAGGGGTGTTTGGCGAGCTAATTCCCAGATATCGACACTGCTTTGATTAGTAACTGGAGGGAACCTTTTAATGAGAGGCATTCTTTAATCAAACCCCAACATAACACAGCCCAGCGAGCTATCTCTCTGGTACGAGGCGGGTGAAGGATTCTTCTCCTCAGACTTCCTCCCCTGCGCGAGCCAACAGATGATGATCCTGCTGCTCTCCCTTCAAACTGCGATGGTAATCGCCCACACAAGTATGTTGAGACGTTCAAGTTATTTATTATCTTCAGAGGTCCTTTCACTTCACATTCAAAGCTCCTCTCCAGGAGTTTAAGGAGCCGCGTTTGATGCTCTGCCTGTCACACTGGTGCAATAACAGGGCAACGTGGAGCGTGACCGTCTCCGGTACCTTGGGAGAGTCGAACCCTCCGACTCTCGATGAATGGCTCGTTGTTGGAGGATACAATAGCGTACCTGAAGAGGAAGGGAGGATGACGGAGATCCCTGTAGGGAGAAACAGCTTGAGGTGCGTGAAGTGTACCGCGGGCGGAACCGTACACAGGACCGTCTAGCGAGGGCTCGTCTCGGAGCTCATTAGGAGGCGAGGACGGCGTCTCGGAGCCCCTCCCTTCTTGAAGATGGAGAGCAAATAATTAGCAGTCTGTCGTCCACCCTGACACATCCACATCCCGTCTGGAGAGCCACCCCGAGCCACTCAGCAGTCCAACTCTGCGTGCAGTGTGGCAGAGTGTAACAGCGGATGTAGGGCGGTGGCAGATAGACTGTTGGAGAAGGGATGGTGATAGTTATTGTACAACTGCACAACGATGGAGTAAAAATACCAATGCAAACTAAATGCAAGCTTTCTGAAAGTGGGAGTTTAGTAAACTTCTTTTTAATCCATCAAGGGAAAATCCTTCCCTGCATCTCACCGATCTTTAGGTGAACATGCAAACACTCACACGGGAGCGGTGAGCCGCCATCAGTGGAGCGGTCGGGGGTTTCGGGATCTTGCTGGAGGGCACCTCAGCTGTGAATGTGCCCTGTAAGCACCGTGGATTCACTAACCCCCAGCCCACGGTGTGTCCTGCTGGTTCTGGATTGAACTGGGGATCTTTTGTACCGAACCTGCTTCTGATCCACAGCTGCACCCAGATGTTGTTAAGGAAGGAGATTTCTGAAACGTGATCCTGCTATGACAAACTCTTTTATTTCATGTGTTGTTATATCTTAAATAAACTCAGTTAATACGTATACAATAGAAACTACTCTTCCAGCTCCCCCTCTCGTCTGTCCTCTGCATCTCAAACATCCATTTTCTTCTAAGGCGTCGCGCTAACAAAGGAAGAACACTGGTTAATTCCGCCTTGAAATTCCGGTCAATACGCGCGCTCTGGGTTAGGATATTTGATTAGATCTCAATACTCTCGCCTCTCCATTACTGCAGGAACATCGCGCTCGGGGAAGGAGTGTATCCGCGTGCCGGGGTGAGTCTCCGGGAAAAGAAGTGCCGATGGTGTTTTCATTGATTGTGACACTAAACCGCACATTTACCCGAGCACATTTCCTACGTCTTCCTCTCCCCGCCGCAACGCCGATGAATCAGAAGCAGCAGTGGGAAGAAAACAGAGCTCGTTAGCAGAGCTTTCCAGGGAACCTCTTCCCTCAAACATCTGCCGGCCTCGCTCTGATCGATAGCTGTCTCCCCGGGCCGAGTCGGCCGTAGCTCCGGGTTGGGACTAATCTAACCATGGCAGTGCTTCAGGATGGATGGACTGAGCTACTCTGTGCTCCACAACGGCTGACACCAATTGACATGTTTGGAGAATGTGCTGTCAACTCCCCTTAGTGTTTCTTAAGAAATATAGCGTGTACCTTAAAGTCGAAAATGTACAAAAAGAAAAATACTGCAAAAAAAAAAGCTTGCCGAAGTGGAACGAGCATGTATAAGTCAACAGACTGAATAATGAAACATGACATACTGTGTGAAACATATCGATCAGATGTCATTTAAACCTCCTGGAGCGTCAAAATACTGAGGAAGACCGAGACGAAGGGGATTCATTCGTTTGAATGGACTCTGTTTAAATTACATAACCTCATTGAGGTTGTTGTTTTCAAATGGTTTAATGGCACCGGACAGGAAAATCAGCAATATCTGATCAATATTTGAAACGATAACATGAATGTTTTATATCGCTATGCTTGATGATGTTCAGTAAATCTGATCAAAGTTGGTCCTGCTTGTGGAGGGAAACTATAAAGATAGTTTTGGTTGTTTACAACTGTTCAAATAAGACTTTCATCGGTTTACATCGCCTCAAAATATTGGAAAGTAATATTCTAATAGGACAGGGAAAATGAGACTAAGATGTACTTTACTGAAGCTGCCTGTACTTTTTCTATGTTAAACTTCTTTTTGCTCTTAATTGGCAAAGAAAAGTTATTCGACTCTTTTGGCCACAGAATGTAAAAACACTATGGAACTTACAGTGATTGTCCTTGAGGAATATAATCCTCCTTGTATGTAGTGATTGGACTGTAGGAGACCAGGTCATCACTGGAATCCACCAGCATATAACAAGTTGAATATTTAGTCTTCATGAACATTTTTTGAGTATTTCAACCTGCTGCAAAACAGCTGCAACTTAAAGTCCATCAACCTGAAGTGCTTGTTTTCACCAGTGACAGTCAGATTGTTTATCATCAGTGTGTGACAGCATCATAAAAAGGATCCCTGCAGTGGCAGACGTGTGAAGTGTCGCTCTGAAGTCCCGCGGGAGGCGAGTTCTTGCAGGAAGACAACAGCATGGGAGAGTTGTCCTCTGGGACAGACTGGAGTGCATGCAGAGGATCGACATACAGATACTTGCGGGCAATGAACAATGACTGTAGTCATTCAAAGAGCTACTACCTCCGTCGGCCTGCCGCTTGATATCCGAATAAAATATTACTGAAAGGGATGTTAGAACAGAGACGAGAGAAGTGAAACTAAACTAAAGGGTCAGTCTCAATCATTTTGACCTGAACGACTGGAAAAATAGGTGGAATTGTCCTTTAAAACATACAGAAATCTGAGTAAACCAGTGGCACAAACAGGAGGATTTAGCATGTAGTCTGTCTCTCCTGCAATCTCAAGGTTATTCACAAAATGAGTGTTTCAGACTTCCTCTGGGGCGTCATTCAAAGTCTGGCCAACGGGCAGGAAGAGAGACGTCTTCATTTATTTATTTCCTGTTTCCTGGTCTCCCGCTGGGAACAGGACCAGGCAAACAGTCGCAGAATTGCTTATTTAAAAAAATCTTTCCTCTGCCGTCCAACCTGCTCTTTCCTTGTATGTATTAAGTGTTACGACTAATGAGACAACACAGATTCTAACTGGTGAAGATGTGATGTAACTGGAAACACTTGAGCAAGTCATTTATCAGACACAGCAGGGAGGAAGATCAGACAAGAAGGAGAGATATAAGGTATCAAACACTGCTAAGTAAGACCTTCTCTGTCCTCCTACCCAAGAGTGGACGGAGGAAGGCGAGAAGGAAGGGAAAGGTATTCAGGGAGCCTCACCTGCTTGTATCCCGCTGAGCCGGCCTCGCTGAGGGTCCCGCTGGGCACTGGTCTAAATTAGCTGTGGCTCGCTGTGAAGCCTCTGCTTAATATGCTGCTGAAAGAGACAGAGACAGAGAGAGCAAAGGAGACAGGGAGGAAACAGGGAGAGGAGACCGAGAGCAGAGGGGAGAAGGCAGAGGAAACATCAAGAGGACGCGGAAGATGAAGAAAAAGACAGTTAATGGAGGGATCAGTGATGAGGAAGAAGAAGCTGAGAGACAGTGAATAAAGCATGTAAGGATTTGTGGGAAAAATAGAAAAAATAAGCAGTTGGCGTAACCTCCTTGGCAGGGGTAACCATCTCAAAGACCGGGGTGGTATTTGCAGAGACAAAAGAAAGAGGAAGAACGAGGAGATAACATGAAGGCGAGCGAGAGACGCAGGCAGACAGAGAGAATAAGAGCAAACTTCAAGGTCTATATTGAGTTGGCGGTGGCAGCGCCAGAGGACCTGAGCAGAATAGCCTTGCATCGCCTCCTTGGCCAATTAATGTGAAGCTGTCTGGGTCCAGGGAAGCTATTAGACTCTGGAAGAGAAAAACACATTAAAAAAGAAGAGGAAGAAAAGTTCACCGCTGCCTCCCCACAGTGGTGCCTGCATGTAAAGCCCCTTGTTTTTCTTGACTGAATAATAGTCAAGAACCCCCCTCCGTCCCCCCCTCCCTCCTCCCTCCTTCTTTCAAAGCCTCTGGATGTGGGCAGAGCATCTCTGCTTTATTAACCATCTCACTAGAGACAGGACACCCTCGCCGACAAGCAACAGCCTTTATTAAAGATGCCGCTGAGTGGAAAGGAGTTAGCATTGAGATTCAAATTGAGGGGAGAAGAGAAAACACTGTGTGGCCATAGCTTTCGCTAGTTAGATGAGAGGGGGAATTTGTATTGATGTTAATCAAACAAGCAACTGTTTTTCTTGTTTAATAAGCAGAACTTGTGCTCACAGAAGCACGCGCCGAGCTGTGTACATAAATTGCGGGGCGGATAATTGAGTGTGTGTGTGTGTGTTTGCATGCAAGGTAGGCGTGCGAGCGTGCGTGCATGTGCAGTCAATTCATGGGTAAACATGCATACATGCATACGAAATATGATGTAGACACAGATACTTCCGGAGTCAGTCAAGTGCCTTGGAAAATATTGATTAACAAAACACAGGAAACATCATCCGTCTGTATCGCGGATGCTAACTGAATTTCTGTCATGTTGCTCCAGTGCGTCTAATCAAGTGAACAATTACATTCTGTGGTTAGAGCAGAGCGTTTCTGACGAATCCAAATTAACAAAAAGTACTATTGAACTCGTGTGCAGAAGGGTGGGATGGTCTGTGAAACGTTGTTGGTATGCACACGTTCGTTTGGGAGTCCAGCAGTCGTCTCAGCGGGCTACTTTATTATCATTACAGAGGTTTTTTTGATTTCACACATCAAGATGATCAGGATGTTTCGAGCACAGCGAGAGATTAGTCCGTGTTCCCCCGAATCAAGCGTGAATCAAAAGAACATGTATTTGATTCACACTTCATAGAAAGACTTGATTATTGGCTAGACTGGGTTCTCTTAATCATAGGCCATTGATGTTTAAAAAACAAATGAGTGAGAGGGAGTTGGCTTTTATTTCACTCTCACTGTATGAGTAAATACTTTGAGGACACTTTTTCAATAGACGTAGGAGTATATCAGAATATAACAAAAACCTGCCTGTGTGAAACGACCTGCTCCGATCTCGGTTGCAGAGTTGGTTCAGGTCTGAAGCTTCGGTCTTCCTGAGATTGACACTCGGGCTCAAACGGGTCCCTGGAGAGCGGACGCCATTGTTGCCGGAGCTTTAACAGTGTCTTCAGCTGCTCAGGAAGCTTCTGGTGCTTAAATAAGGTTACGGTAAGCGGTGCGACACTTCTGACACACACTCTTTGTGTTTGACCAATCACAGCTCAATGCTTCAGACAGCGGCCAATCACAGGACAATGTTTCAGACAGCGACCCAATCACAGGACAATGTTTCAGACAGCGACCAATCACAGCACAGTGTTTCAGACAGCGGCCAATCACAGCTCAATGTTTCAGACAGCGGGTAAATAAATCTGCTGCAGCAACTGGTGATGTTTTGAGCATGTAAACTTCTTCCAGTAGACACATGAACGAGACAATTAGCAACACCAGACCTTTGTGAATGGATGAACCCACTTCTTCTCTTCTATCTGTGTAGCTGCTCCTCTCATTTGTTGTCCAATGTGCTCACAGTGTCACTGTCGAGGTCTCCGTCAGGTAGCTCGTTAAGCAATCAAAACTCAAAATTCACAGATGGATTGTGCTGCATTCAGGCTCCATCGCTCACAAAGACCTGTGAAACTTTGCTATTTCCAGCTGTTAATGTAAAGAAATGTGTGAGGTCTAGTTAGTGCAAACGTAAAATGTTCTACTGTAATTCTACATGATACAATAAAAAGACTTTGTGTGATAGTAAAGTATAATAAGGCAGAAATGTGTAACTGGAGACGACTTTAGTGCCTTTTTCTATATAAATTCATAGGTTTGAATTGGTTTCATATAATCTCGCTTCAGTTTAATTTATTCTGCGTGATAAAACAGAAACGCAGAATAAATGATATATAAAGGATGTGAATAATGGCTGCTCTAATCCAGACCTCTCATATCATTCCCATCTGTCTCTACTTGGCTCGGTCCGTCTTCTCACAGCAGATCGGCTTGGCGCTTTTCTCTGATCTCATCCTTTTTTTTCGCCACTAATTTCTTCGTCTTGATGCTCCCTGATACGGTGCCGGTATAGAGAGCTATCTCCCGCTGCCGCTTCCCAAATTCTTCTTCTTTTTTTTTTTGTTGGAAAAAGCACACACTAAACCACACACACATAACACACACTCTGGCCCAACACCAGATTCCGGTCTTATCTGGTCACTACAGTACACCTTGAGCTTACGCTGCAGGTGCCCAATATTTGTTTGAGAGATTATATGAGGGATTTGGCCTCAGGTAGAATAAATTCCTATTTGAAGTAATGTTGTGATGAGTATCTGATATATCAACAATAGCCAGTTCATTTTATTGTCCATCAGTTAATCATTTAAACACTCTGACACGTTCAGGGGCAAAAAGATATATTGGAAAATCCAAACTTTAGACTTTCTGTCCATTTTACAGGGATGATAATGCAAAACTTTTCTCAGTGTGATGAATGTCAGATTAAATTATCTGATTAATGTAATGCACAACTTTAATTCAGGCATTTTAATTCTGTCCTATATATAATGTATAATAGCCGCTCAGGTCCCGGGGGTGGTGAGGAGGGTTGTTTTGAACAACCTGATGTGACTGACAGCAGGAGGAGAACTGCTGATTAAAGCTCTATGCTGTATCTCACCTCGTGCCGGTGTGTTTCTCTCGTGCACGACCTGCCAACCGGGCACAGACATCACGACTGTCCTGAGGTTTGGAGCTGTCAGTGCTACAGAGGCCCCGCGCTATAAAAAGATCTATCACTGCCAGATGAACTGTAACTCTGTAATTACAATAGAAGTCCACGTCCGGGATCCGCTAACCTTTTGGATTCGGGTCCGTCTGGCACGACTTCAAACTGTGGAAAGTTTGAGAAGCTGTGCCAGCTGAAAGTTGACCGTGAATGGACGCGTACCAAAATGAAGTGACATGGAAATTACATATGCCCTTTAATGGCCATGAACAAATATGATGGAACAAAGGAGGAAATCAGATGATGTCTATATACAACGAGGAGGTCGGGGGGGACGGACGGGGAAACAAAACAAACATATGCAACCTACTTGTCTTTTATCTTTTTGGTTAATTCAACCAACCTCCATCATAAAATATGACAAGTGAACTAGGATTAAACGTATTACAAGAGGACATCGTCTAATGATTTTCTTTCGTTGCGACTTCATATTCTTTATGACTCGAAGACAGAATACTTTGACAGACAGATTGTTTTCATCTGTTCATGGAGTTTTTAATAGTGCTGCCATGGGGGGGGGGGGGGGGGCCCCAA
>CAAKHC010004005.1:65722-96544 GCA_901007825.1 Macroramphosus scolopax | reverse complement strand
TTACATGCAGTAATTAGCATCGTACAAGACAACTACCGGACAAGATCTGGGTTATGCAAATTCATGTAAACAGGGGCATATCAGTTACATCGAGTCAGCATCGGACAAGCATCGGGTTTCTCGTTACCGGATAAGCGCACCTGGGTAACTCGGTAGTTGCTCGATGGTTGCTCGATGCCAACATAATGTAAACTGGTAACGAGAAACGCAGTCTGCGCATGCGCGACTATTTCCGCCGGCGACTTTCACCCGGACATGGAAGGAGACGAAGACAGCACGAGCGACGCAATAAAAGGAGGCGTTGTTCCAGGACGACGTCAAACGACACCATGGCTTACCACCTGTCATGAATCTGTGGTTAAAGCTTGAACAAATACTATATTAAAGACTATAATCGAACGCGGTCGGCGCTCTTCTTCTACGCTTCTACTATGCTCACCGCTCTTCTTCTACTCTCACCGCGGCCAAAAGCGCTCCAGCGCCACATAGCGGATCGGAGTTAGCAATGCTTCGGCCGGTTTCTCGATTGTTTCTCGAATGTTTTCTCCGACATGTACTTTCGGATAAGCCACAGCAGGGGGTCACAGCGGGTGGTAGGAGGTAATTGCGTTATCGGGTAAGCTGCCCATGGAAACGTACTGACTGACTTCTTCCTGCCTACATCTGGCTGATACGGCTGAACCTTGTGCAAACAAAGGATAAAAGGCTCTTCTTTATAAAGGCCGGCTTTAATCTGACAAAATGATCGATATTTGAATAAAATCCCCAACTCCCTTCCATTCACTAATGTATTAACTGTATGATTTATACCAGACAACAAACTCAAAGAAAGAGAGAATTGAGTCTCACCTTCACTTCAAACAGTTTGCCCCAGACAGGTGTGACGAAGTAGAGGATACCTTTCTTGGCTCCGGGTAGCTGCACATTATTAATGAGCAGGGCAATCAGGATCACGTACGGAAATATAGCTGTGAAATACACAACCTGTGGGACATAAACAGTGAAAAGCAGGACTTGAATTAATGGAGTTCTGGATGCAATGATTGAGCTACTGTGGCTCCATGTTTTCAATGGCACCAGTCAGGACACCTTGCATTTGGGTTTAAAGGACCTCCAGCCAAAATGTTGGTCCAGTCTAAATATTATTACACTAAATTGTAAAATTAAAAAAAAATTGCAGAACTCATATTGTCATTACCGGATTGTCATTGCCATTACTGTGTGGTACAAATGTGTAATTCACTTTAATATTGTAATAAAATGTTAAAGAATGGCATGTTGAACTTTCAAACAATAGAAACAAACATGGAACCAACAGGAACCGTAATCACCACCATGCATAGACACATCTTGCAGAAGAGGAGCGGTTGTTCTGACCTTGCCAGTAGATTTTACTCCTTTAAATATACAGAAGTACACAATGACCCAGGCGAAGAGGAGATAGCCGAAGAGTTCCCACCGAAGTCCACCAGCTTCTTCAATGCCATTGGTTTTCTGCAGGAGCTTGTGACTGGAAAAAAAAGACATATCAAAGTACAAATAACAAGAGATTCTCATTATTTCTAAGAGTGAATCTGCTAAACACGGAGAAAAGAAAGTTCTGATATTAAGGACTGCTAGCAAGTAATGAACGCACTTGATGTGTGGACGTGTTTTGCATGTCCGTTGCTGCCACTTAATTGAGTGAATTTTTTTCTGGCAGCCTTAATGTCGAAGACAAATTTCTCCAGGGACAAATAAAATCGGACAAGGTTCGATTCCAATCGGAATGGCAATGGTTACTCACAACCGGGTCAGCACAAATGAATCTCATTAGCTATAAATGGGGACGATTGCCTTACAGGAACACATCGCCCGACATATACCCTGATACGTCTATATCTCTGAGAGTCCAATATTTACTATTAAATTATTATTTAGTATGAAGTTTTACTCTGCGTGAGGTGAAGCACAACAGACAATGGTGTACAGCAACCTCACACGCTCTAGTTTAACTTAAATAATACTTCAATTTAGATGTAAGTATAAGGATTCATTTTGTAGGTGTAACATCTGTCTAAAATACACAATCCCAAAGGGAAAGAAGGGTTTTAGGAAGAAAGGGTTGTCTGAAAAGACACATTTTATTTATACAGAAGTGTGTTGAACAACGTCTATGTGAGGTCAACAACTACTTTTATAGAGAACATCTGATAAATGTCTCCAGGAGTCTTGGTGTCCGTTATTGTTTTTGATCTTGTCTCTTTTGTAGGTTGTGCTGTCAACTGAATATAATGTGTAAATCCCGCCCCCGTACATTTCATGTATTTCCTGCCTATGAGTTAATTGCTATGCGTCTCCTCTGGTACTACCTGATTTCTCTTGGATTAACCAGTATTATGGTCCAACCCTGTTCATTGGTTTCAGAGAGATATTTGAGAGACTGGTTGCAAAGCCGAGTCACACAGCACAGCTTGATCCTTTCAAACATACAATAAACATAGATGGACCTTCGCCCTGTTCAGCGGGCGACCCTCTTCTCTCCAAATGTTGGCTTGGATTTGCTCAACCCCCCATGACTTTCTAAAGGATGAGCTTTACAGCTAATGGAGAGAATAGATGAAAATGCACTCTTCTCACTCAAAGAACTGCTGGCTGGCCGACTGCAGATGAGTTGCGTTGCCGGGGAAACCACTGGAACAGTTTCCAACAGCATTCCAGGTGTTGTTGCAGGATTTCCACGGCAGTGTCGACCCAAAGGAGTTGAAGAAATAGAAAAGTGCCCAGCTCATGAGCACATTGTAGTAGGTGGAGAAGACGAAGGAGATAACAACTGTAGCCAGGCCGACACCTGCAGTGACACGTAGGACGCAAAAAGAACGAATGAGGGACTTTACTTAAACTATTCCACTCTCTCCCTCTCCATGTTTAAGATCTCATAACACAGAAGATACAGTTTCATGTGGTAATGGTTGCCAAGATGCTGTGGGGCAAACTCAGATAAGTCAGATAAGAGGAACTCCTGTCGCCGCTGATTAGAAATTCCACTCTTTCATTTGGCTGTCAAAATGACTATTAACCAAGTATGAGTCCTAGAGCAAATGTAAATGAACGCCTGGATTTCTTCACTCGTGCTTTATGAGTTGTTGTATTTACACCTGTCTTGTCCTCAGGGAATTTAAAGCAGATGGCTCATCAAAATGTTGCCTCTAAAGTAAAATATGCGTTGAGTATCTTGATCAAGGATGCTTCAACAGAATGAACAAGGTCGTTCAAACTGTTTCATGGCCCGAGGCTACTAATGACATAACCTTGAGAAGTGTTCCTCGGTATAAACACACCATTGTTTAGACTGTTTGATTCGATAAAAGAACAGCAAAAACAGACTTTGCTTTCTTGCCGAGAGTTTGTAGAGAAGAGATGCTGGAGCCAGCAGCTTGGAGGCTAAACTTGCGTACAAGCTGCCAAACAGTCTAACAAATAATAGAGCTCACTGATTGGCACATTACATCTTGTTTGTTTCATCTGAAAAAAAACCGAACTGTAAACATGTTAAATGTTAAACATGTGATTATGTGGAGGACAAATCCCTCTGGTTGCCTGGGATCTGATCCTTGCCAAGATACTTTCTGGCACATAGCCACCTTATAATCAATAGTTTTACAACTGGCGGCTGCAAGAATATCTGTGAGGAGCATGGTTTTACCTCAGGAAATATATTTTTGTACGCCTATGCAGAGCTGGAATGCTGTGTTCTAATGGATTCAGTGTCACTATCTGGTTAAATGGAAGGAGAGTCAACACAATGGTGGGACCACATGAAATCCCAGTTGAGCTCCAGGATCAGCAAGAACCACCGCACCTTGTCCATGTAAAGCGCTCTCCCCTTTGTTATTGCCTGTTTGCCTCTTTGACGCTGCACATCTAGCTGATCATTACAAACTGAAAAAACATATGAGCATAATGGACTCAAAAACAGGTCAGAGCAGACAAAGATGGGGGCGGATCTACCCTCATCTGGTTCCAGCTCTCTTCATTTGACAGTTGATTACACTGTCGTGCCTACATGCAATCCGAAGTGCTCGAAAATATATACAATCATATTTGGTGCTCGACTAAATTAAGCAGGCAAATGTTTGTTGATTCATAATTGATCATGGCGGCCGTCTAAAGCACAGGTACATCACAGCAAACTGCACCGACATTCACAGGGAAATTCATTCAAAAGAATATACAGAAAAAAAACTACCTGCTTTTGGCTCTTGTTTATCACTGAGCATTAACCAGGAAGAAATAAATCATGTGAAGAAGCCATACGTTTTGACCGGGTAGATAATCTCTGTCTTTAAGGAGATAAGAAAACTATGGAGAAAAATCGTAAATTAGAACAAGACAGACAGCATATTCAATTCAAACCTATTAGTATTGGCGGTTGATGGCTGGGATCTTGTTTAATTTGGACTGTAATCAATCTGATGAGCTCCCACATGACTGTCAGTCCTCTTTGAGTCCACATGTGTCAGTTAAATCAGAAATGGCCTGGAAGCCCTTTCATGTTTTTACATTTAAGAATGCCAAAGAGTCCTGATGCATACTGCAAGCATTGAACACACCACGCCTTACAGGATGAACACAGTACTTTCAAAGAAGTCATGAAGACTGTAAGAGCTCATTTCAGACTAAGATGATTGAAATAGGCAGAATTTGTGTGTTGATTTGATATTTTATTTCTTAGCGATATATTTTGAGGAATATCGCAATTCAGGAGATAGATAGAGAAAAAGCCTTTAATATCAGCAGTGATTGTCACAGTAGCTCAACAAGTTCTCATCCATCAACACATGAAAACAATTCATTTATCAGACAGATAAAAGGCAGATTTAGTTTATAAAAAAGTTGGAGAACAGAAAGCAACAACAGTAGCAGCAGTACAGCCCTCTGAATTGGCCTTTTCGAATGGGAGAATTTTGCAAACTTAATCGTATTGCTTATCTGCTCGGAAGCAGCATCAGAGAGACTGACAGTAACAAAATGATAAGGAAGGCTGGCTGTTGGGGTTGGTTGTGGAGAGGAAGATGCTCTGTTCACTGTTGGCACAATGATGGGGTTATACCTGACCCATCGTCTGGGGTGGCGCGCTAGCCACATAAAACAAATAAAACTCCTCATAAAAAAATATTAGTAGCGTTGTCGTGGTAACAAATGCAAACAAAAGAAAAATTCCGCTTCTACATGGAACTTTGTGTTTCATCATTAGTGGTCAGAGCAACAGAACATTAATGAGAACATTATATTTCACTTAATTGAAGCTATATCTTAATTTCCAAACATAGTATGATTAGTCTAATGAGTCTTTTGGTTTACAAAGCGTATTGAACCTAAAACATCATTTGGGAAGATCAATGTGGACTAAACCCGAAACATCTATTAAAGTTAATTTCGATCTCTGCTTTGTCTTTCATACCATAAAGGTATAACGTACATATAATCTGAGTATCCATTATTTGGATAATCTTGTTAATAAACCATTAGTACTTATTCAACATCAACTGTATGTATATAATCAACATTATACTGTGTTTTAACTAATCACATTTGTATTTATCTGTACTATTTAGTTTACATGTTCTTTCACAGTAAGATAAACTGTTTTCTGAGTTTCATGTTATCGTTTGACCCATAAAAAACATATTATATTTGAAAGATATTTCGTATAAGAAGCGGGTACCTAGCATGAAATAACCCCCCCACCCCACCCAAAAAATGAAATCTAAAGAAAAAGAAGAAAAAAGAAAATTCAGATGAATGGACTGGTCCTTCCCTGGGGAGCTGCTGTGCACTGCATTGCTGAGGCCAGACTGGGGAGTGAGCCTGAGTGATATGGAGTATCTGTACTATGAAGACCAGAAGAAGGAGCGGAGGATGTTCTGCTCCAAGCGTGTGGACCCTGTCTGCTACCACAGTACAATGAGAGTCCAAAAGCTAAGGGAGAGGCAAGACGATTGCAAAATGGAGAGAGACCAGCAGTTCCAGTACAGGACTCTGGACAATATTGGTGATATTCTCATAGAAACTGGTGAGATTCCCAGCAGCAGTGACGAAGAGCCAAAGGGCAGAGCCCAAAAGCAACAAAAGACTTGTGAGACTGACATGCATGATCAGCTTCAAGAGATGGGTGAAGAGAGTGACGTTGCAGCAGAACCCACGGGAAAGAATGAACTCTTCATGGATGCAGCTCAAGCAGACACGGATGATCCACTATCACAAGAGTTTCGGCACATGAGATTGTCCAAGAGAAAGGTGTGTGATGAGTTTTAAAAAAACGTAGCCAATCTTTGTATGGAAACTGCCGGAAGAATGCAACAAGATCGTTGGCATAGATACAGTGCCAACTAACAGGGCCATAAGGTTACAAATTGAGGCCCAAAGTCTGAGTCTAGTTGAGGAAAAGGTTGAGGAGGAGGAGCAGAAGGGTATGATGATTACCCACAAGGAACGGTGTAGGCCAGTTCATCGTGCAGGGGCTGCATGCGGGTCAAGACAACCCATTTCCTCTTCCTATCCTGCCAGTCCAACGAGAGACATGTTTCATGGTAGATCTGGACGTAGACGGCAAGAATGTCAGTATGGCTGGACAAGCATTAGACATGAGCCTCAAGTTGGTGGCTCCTGAATTCGCCCACAAGCCCTGGAACCGCGACAAGCAATTCATCCTCTTCAAGGCATGTATCAAGTGTGCTGTTTGCCTACAAAGATAGTAGGTTTGGGTGCCTCTCCAGGGCAGCAGCAGTCCTCATATACCACTATGACCATCTGGCGGATGCCTATCCTGCCTGGTCAGAGAAGTGATGGAGCTTCTTGCATCTTCCTAAGGTGTTTCCATGCCACTTTGACTCAATAATAATGAAAAAAGAACGTTTTCTGAATGTTTTAATTTTGAATTAAATTGTTATTGTTAATACAGTATTCTGAATGAAGTGAAATTATTTATACTCAGTAGTATTAGCAGAACAAAACACTAGTCAGTGCCGTCACCTGGCAGAATAGCCAGAAAACACCATTTTGTGTTTGTTTTTCCTTTCCAAGGCGTGGGGGGTTTATTTCAAGATACAGAGTCGGTTTTGGTATCAAAGTTCTTGTTTTAATCGTGTTAATCATTTCCCAAATGGATGTTGTCAAATTCTAACTTTCGCGATTATATCCCCCCCCAATTATACCCTCAATAAATACTCTAAAAAATGTTGCAGTGTTTACACATAGTATTGATCAACTTGGGACTTTCTGAGAAAGTTAATTATTTACTATTTTTGGTGAAAAAGAATTGAGCCATAGATAAATCTAAAACTGATGGAAAATCTATTGGATCTTAATCTTCTTCTCATGACCCAGAAAATCACTCACCTTTTAACAAGGGGCAGACTTTGGTGAGAGCGTGCACTGGCCCTAACCGAGTGTACTGGCCAACAGTAAACTCCAAGACCAGCAGAGGGAGGCCGCAGAGGAACACCATGGTGAGATAAGGGACCATGAAGGCACCTGGCACAGAAGAACCAGAAGGAAGAGTGGTCAGATAATATTAGAGAGGCCACAAACTGTCAAAACATACTGCCATGGTCAGATAAAACTTCCTGTGGAACCAGTTTTAAAGCTCTTTATAATCATAATAATCAATACAACTAGTCAATGAATGATTTATTTATCCTTTACAAATCAATAATATCCCTCTGTGATGTACAGTATATCACCAAGTGGGGTCCAGGTTTTGAGCCCACATGTCAAATATCTGTTTTAATGTTGTTTTGTCTTTGAATAAGAAAAAATGTATTTACAACATATTCTAATGCCAATCGATCATGAATGAATGAATGAATGAATGAATGAATGAATGAATGAATGAATGAATGAATGAATGAAGGCCAAAATGTTGAATATCTTGTTCCACCATGCCAACCTGTAACAATATAACCACACCTGGGATTTACTAAAAAAACACTCCCATAAGACGATTAAGACCTTTCTTTTAAAACCTAACTAACATTTGATCCATAAACTGAGGACAACATATTTCACCAGCGTCTGAATGAACAATTAACAGTGAAGAACAAACGTCAGGTAAATTATGGCTACATGAGGTTTAAACAGGGGTTTCATATATTACAGTTTCCTGGCAAGTGAAGCAGCAACTCTATACCAGAATGTAACAATGTATTCATGAAGCCATTTGTCTTTCTTCACTCTGGATCTTGAAGCAACCCAAAAAGCCAAAATGTCATCAGATTAAAGCAGAAACTATTTGTATGATGTGATAACTGGTTATGACTGAGACTGTTGTTCTGTGACAGACATAACATATTGCCAAACCACTTATCCTGCATGTGACTTTTCTTAATGTTACACACTAAACCCCAAAAGGCATTGCATTTTAAACATGTTTTATTATCATACAATGGTTTTATTGTTGTGTGTATTACTTTATGTAATGTCCTGCATTCATTTCACTGATTAACTAATTTCAGCTGTAACATGTCCACATGGGATACATTTTGTATTCATATTTTACTATTTATAATATTTTCTAATAGTGTATTGCTCTATACATTGATGGGTTTTTAAAAAAAAAAAAAAATCAATATATTGGATTAGCAGGTATCGATACTCAAAAATTGCAAACCACCACCAAGATCCATAAAAAACATGTGTTTTTTGGCCATGTTGATCGAATCTTTCTTGGCCCAGGCTCCACCCGTCCAACAAGTTCGGTCTTTACGTCATCCGTCTAACGAACCGACCCCGGCAAAAACATGCCGTCCTTGGCGGAGGTATTTAGGGCCCTGGTTCACTACTAAATATACATTTTACTGTAAGTGGAACTATAATTCCCAACACATAATCAATGGGATACTTGTTTTAGCCTCAGACATAGGGGATCTAAACACGTATACAACATATATAATGTGTAAACATCTTTAAAATCAACACGAACTGTGTTACAAACGTAGCAAGAGATGTTTGTCTGTCACATCATATGTAACACAACCCCCCAGAGTATAATAGTAGTATTGTCTGATTGAATAAGGGGAACCGCATCACCCCAAGTGGTCTGTAAAAAGTTATTTCACTGTTATGAAATACACTTATATCATCTTTGTTCCTGCTGAATTGGGCAGGCTCATTATAACGATGGTTTACATAAATCCCCGAGCTCCTTCTTACCTCCACCGCTGGCGTAGCACAGGTAGGGGAACCTCCAGATATTCCCCAGCCCCACCGCGTACCCCACCGTGGCCAGGATGAAGTCCAGCTGGCCGCCCCATGTGGGTCTCTGTACCTTTGCTTCCGCCGTTTTCTCGGGGATCTCTTTGAAATCGGAGGGTATCAGAGCCCTCTCTGTCTCTGTCTCATCCGGCGCTGGTCTGCCGGCATCGACCTCCATTGCAGCCTCACCGTGACGATAATGGAATCAGACGCGTTCAAAAACCCGAGAAATAAAAAATTGCGACAGCATCGATTCTCAGCCCCGATGACTTAAATCTCCAGAGGCAAACGTCCCGGTTTTCTGAACAGGAATTCCCGATTATTATTCCCTAACATATAGTCACCCTACACAAACGCAAGGAGATATCAAAGGAAGCTTATATCATGAAGACAGTAAGGGTGCATGGAAACACATGAGCTGTGGAGCTCGTCATATGTTCCCCACGTGTAATGTGACAAAAGTGCAGATCCTTAACAGTCCGTTGTGGTCCAACCCATCATGGACCGTAAAGAGAACTGGAAACAGCTTCGGGGCGGGGCCCTTTTAATTCCCTCGGTGGCGCCATATAACCTATATATATATAGACAGACACTCGCACGCACGCGTCATATTGTGAAGCTATTTTAGTGAGGACAATCATTGACAACGTACATTCCATAGTCCTTTATCCCAACCATCACAACTTGGTGCCTCACCCCAACCAAAACTGAAACCCAATTCTAAGATTAACACTAAAACTTAGTCCTAATCCCTTTAAAGATGTCTCAGAAAGTGACAAAATATCCTGACTTTCACAGAATTTCTCAGGTTTAAATCTCAAAGTAGTCAGCAGAAAAATAGAACAGTCACAGACACAAACTGCCTTTTTATTGACAGACCAACATCTGACTAACTAACTACAGGCTAAATCTGAGAGCCAAATGTGCATTTCAATTTGACATATGATTGAATGTCACATTATACAGTATGTCAATAAGATGTTCCTACCATGCACATCCAAATGCACAGAAGACTGCAGCATTGTTTCTTCCTGAGTCCATAAGTATATAACAGAGCTTCTTTGGAATAAAACTGGGGTTCCAGCCATGCCAAGGTGCACTATATTCCTTATAAGCATTCTTATTCATTATCGACATGTAATCCTTTCACTAGAACATGATTTGCAAAGGAAAGTCAGTAAAGATTGTTACTCTGAGTACTTGTTTTGGAGATAATTATCACATGTAATGTATACTATTTTAAAGGGGGGTATATACTGTACTTTATGGGAGATTTATACATTAACATATTCCCAGGCAACATTAGACACTTGAAGAAATTCATTTGATGGATGCCACAAAGGTGTAAGATGGCTGCATGGATGGATGAGACCTGGTAAACTTTGGTTTGGGATGTGAATGAAAAGAAAGGTTTTTATCGTTAACTGTGACGAAGACAGATTATATGTAATATAACATTAAATAAATGGTATCATCGAAATTACTGGGATTGTCTATTATAGACGACAACACATGTGATCATGCAATAGATAGTCTCTCAGCCTTGACACAGAATCTTGGGTTGATCTTTATACAAGCTCACTCTCTTTTTTATAGCATATGTTCATGATTGTAGAGCGGCAGCTTTCTAGTTTTCTTTGAGCAAGATAAGTGTGGGTCAGTAAAACTGTCTGTCGACATACTGATATATGCCATTTCATTAACACAATATGTAATTTGATTGTCACTGAAGCAGTTGATATTAAAGACACAGGTATCTGCTGGCTCATCTACCTGTAGGAGTGACATCTCAAGCCATTTAGGCTTATTCTGTGTAAATGATTATCTTTTTATGTAGTTTGGTTTATTGATTTACCACACAGTCCACTGTCTAAGAGTGACAAAGAATATCATGATCGATACATTCTAGTTTTGATGAATAAATATAGATAGTGTCTTTTGAAATATGTATGATAGGACATCAAGGAACATTTTGGTCACATTTTTGTCAACTAAAACATTCTCTCAACTTCCACTTACTGAAAGTGTTCACTATGTGGTGCACAGCTTTGGACAGGAGGTGGCGCCACCGTTGTTTTCTTTCAGTTTGCGGCCAAACCACAGTTTTCTCCTGTTTCCAGGTGCTGCATTGAGCCCTTCCGCTTTCCATACAGGAATTTGTAGACTGCATTACGTCAGTTATCCTGCCAGCGGCGAAAACGCTGCGCCGTCCAGGAGGAGTCTGTGGTCACTCACTTTGTGTGAAGAATTAAAGGGATTTGTGTGTGTTTTTCCGGCCGTGTACAGAGTTTTGAATCGTGGATAGACTACGGGGGAGTAATTAAACCTTGAAGCTGCTCTTCACAGGCGTTCGCTTCAATATTCAACGTTTTTAAAAGACCTGATATCGACGACGCTCACAGAAAGCAGATGGAAGACGCCGAAGGTGAGTCGAAATTGAAATTTCGCTTAACGGGAGTTTAATTAATTTCAATTTTATACGGGGAGATGATACAAAGTTGAAATCTTGTATGTTTTTTTGTAAATTGCATCGTCGAAGTCAGCTAATAACATTTCCCTCATCAGCCCAGTTTGACGGAACTTTAAAATGAAGTGACTTCTTTCAGTTACAGATAAGCCTGTGTGTGCGGGATGTGGGGGAAGTATGCAGGATTCCTATCACATGAAGGTCTTCCAGGACACCTGGCACAGCGCCTGCTTTCAGTAAGTCTTCCAGTTCATCAATGTGTACAATCTCCCAGGAAGCCTGTGTGTTGTAAGGTGAGTGGATGAGTGACTCAGTCTGCGAGGTGAATTAACAGAGAAACAAGAGAGGGAGAGGTTTCTATTGACACAGAGACATTGTGTTTCTGTTGTTCAACATGCTGGCTTTCATTGTTCTTGCTCACTTACAAATGGTCTTCTGGATAGTCCATGAAGCTTCTGTTTTCTGGCCTAAACAAGGGCATAGATGTGTTTTCAACTGTTCGTCATTGATTTTGTGCCTTGTTTCTGCACAAAATGCCCCATGTAGGATGTCACTGCTGTTACTGCTGCAGTTGGGACAGTCTTGGTTTTTGCATTTAGATTGACCAGTGAACCGGTTTCACTGTCCTGCAGGGAGGACTTGACCCAAGCTCTCTCCCTTTGCTTTGAGGCTTAATGATTACCAAACTGGTGTGAGCTTTCTTGTTTTCACAGGTCACTGCCCCATAGTGAGACATCTGAGCGTGCCTGTACTGTAAGCATGATATGACAGCACAGGGTTTTCCCCTTCGTTAACAATAACATTCACTGGTTCACACAGGGTTTCTTCATCAAACGTTTGTTTGAATTGTGAACTGTCTAAGCTTAGTTTGTTTCTAATACTTGCAAGTTCTACTTTATAACCAAGATTATAAAGCAGGATGAGTGCTTCAAGGGTGTGAATGCAGCTGAATGAAGCCCTGCTTTCTCCCTCAGAGGCCACATGCGGTTCAGTATATTCAAACATCCTTTGATTTTTATTACTGGACTTTAGGGAGTTTTCTGGCATTTCTAAAAACGCATCAAGAATAGTAGGCAATATAAAACGTCTCTTTTGAAGTTTTAAGCGAGTAACTAGCAGTGCACTGTCCTCAAGTAATCTGGGATTAGACTCGTGTCTACCACTGGCTCTTCAAAAACACACAGCAACCTTTTATCATTTCAGAAAGTAAGTCCCAGCATGGCTGTGTTACTCACCATCCTCTCCCCCCTGTCTGTATTTTAATACTCCCTCAAATTCGCGTGGGTTTGTGTGTGTATGGTGGGCAGACTGAAGTGTCGCTTATAAATGAACAGCAGTTTGTCCCTCTTAGTTCTGACTCCTGGGTTTTATTTCTCATTACAAGGCTTGAGATTAAACAACTACAATCATTTTATACTCTAAACTCTGCTCACACTTATCTGAGCCAGTCATATTTGCTTAAAGAGGCAAATCTCTGCACTTTTGGAAATTTTCCAACAAAAATAAAGTATCCTGATGCCTGTCTATGTCCACATGCTGCCACTTGCCCTCCTTGTACCTCCACCTTGTTTAACATTCTTACACACTGACGTCACTCTTGTTCCAGTAAACCTGGCAGTGTTTTTGAGCTCTATAGGTAACGGCACCCTTAAGTGCTCTGCATTCCTAAACAGCGATTCAGAGATGTGAGTCTGCTGTCTCAGACACTGACTGGAGAAACCGTTTGTCCTTTGTATATTGTTTGTTTTAAAGGAAGCTTCACATTTCAAGAAAGATTGAATAAATGACACCCCTTCGCTAAGCCCTTTTAAATAAAGCAGCTTAGTTGACTATGACTATTATTGCTCAAGATACTGCATAGGGGTAATTATTATTTTTTTAACAAGAGACAACAATTGTATACCCAAACAATGGGAAGAACATTCAATGAAATCTGAGAAACACATGTAGGGCAGTATGCAAGTATGTGTGAATGGACTTTGCAGATGTATTTCTCATAAGTGCAGCACACAGTGTTTGTTTTACAGTCCAGCTTGGGGGCGCAGAAGTAGAATCTTTTTCTCCTGATGGCCTCAGCTGCAGCTTCAGGTGGATCAGGACAAGATTCACCCTCCATGAACACCTGGAGGGTGAATCTTGTTCCATATCAAAAAGGATTTGTAGGGAGGCAGATCAATGATTTTGTAGATGACCAGGGTCGAGCAGGCAGCTGTTACTTCAAGCCACCTTTTGCAGGTGGTCCCCCCTGCTTTGTTGTGGTTGTAGTCCGAGACCACGGCTGTGTGAATTTATAACTGCTGGGTCGAAAATAACCATAACAAAATCTTTGTACTCTGGTGGTTTACAGCTTTCATGAAAAGGTTTTTCTAATGTTTGAGTTGTTTTAGGAAAATCCTCAAATTTAAAGTTGGAAAAGATCATTTAGGCATTTTGTCTGCTGTTAAACAAAGTGGCTTAAGACAAAACAATTTGCACTCAAAAAGGATCAAACACTCCATTAGAGCTGCAACGATTAGTAGATGAATTGACAGATAATAATTGGCAACTGTGTTTATAATCGATTAAATATTTTGAGTGATATATAACAATAAAACGTATAAATTATCTGATTCCAGCTTCTTAAATGTGAATATTTTCTAGTTTCTTTAGACCTGTGTGTTCCAGACGTTAACCGTATGTGTCAATGCAACAACAAGTTAAGTGTAATACAGAAAATAATCTGCAATTGTTTTGAAAGTCATTGTTCCAGTCCATGTTTAAGCAACAAGAACTTCAATTCTGACATGTGTAGACAAAACTGCAAAGAGTAGAAGTAACAAAAAACCCACATGTCAGACTTTCATACACTCGCTGATTGAAGTCAAAGGTCACTTTCAGAATGTAATCTGAGCATAATCAACTTGACTACACGAGGCAGTTCCTGTGATATGAATGGAAGAATAACTGTCGATATACACTTCTTGGAGAGAAATCAAGTCTAACACCCTGAGATAAGCATGAGAGGTTAAACAGTCTACCGCCCAGGTCGTCATGGCCCCTACAAAAGGTCCCTCTCTTGCTAATTCCACTTCATACTTCAACAAAAGAATACACTGCAGCAGGAATGTGGATTTAAGGAAATGAGTAATGTTTTTTTTGAAGTGTTTGTGCAGGCGGGACTGTTTCATTGTTCATAGGAGGACCACCTGAGTTTGGTCTGCCTGCCCCCCATTCACCAGAACGGTTAGAAGGAAGTCAGGTGTTTTGATAAGAACCCTTACATCACTTTATCACAATATATTAGACAGGCTTAATGGACAGTAATTATAGTGTCTCAGCTGTTCTGTGGGGGGAATGCTTTGTGTTAAGAACTTGGAAGAGTTTGTCTTTCCTGCTGGACCTGAACAGATAATGAATGTCTTGCATACCAATTCAATTACTTCACTTTTCAAAGAAGATGCATTGGTATCATCTGCCATCACTGATACTGATATATCCTGATCCATCGCATGACAGACTTCTGAGGCCAACATTGATGTATTAAATCTCAGAACAATATAGCTATTTAGAACCAGTAATCAGTTTCTGTAATGAACTCTATATATACTCTCTTGTAGGCTGTGTAATAGCTATTTCCATTCTCATGCAAGCATCTTGTACTATTGTTGCTTCAGATCTGCAATTCCAATTAGTTATTGGCTGACTAGTATGCAAGTGCTAAAATATCTGTGAATGTGTAGCGTCCAAGGCCAAATTCTTGGTGGGAGATACTCTGAAGTATCACAAACATTTACAAATCATTAAGTTATTATGCAAAACAAATTGTTTCAATATGAACCCAGCATGTTGTGAGTCCAGTTTTCTCACACAATTTATTCATGAAATGTTCGGCCTTTAGTGCAGCTGTGTCCAGTTTCCATTGCTAATACAATTTAAACTTCATCATGACCCCTCATCATGTCAGAGTGAGATAAATCAGACTGGATTCATTATAGCACTGACCTCGTGTTCATTCTTACATTGCTGCTTTCATCGCAAATGCACAGGATTTTTTCCCACACAATATTTGTCATGAGACACAGACGCCACTTTATGTTTAAGGCTGAAACGTAGCCTCTGTCTCAGAGCTAGCACTTCCCGAACACTCTCTACTTCTCAGTCCACAACGGAGATACAACATATGGTCTTCACTATGATACTTCTTAACTGCTGCCAGAAAAATCCTGACATATCTGGAATCAGGGCCAAAGTCAATAAGCCTGGTGAACTATACCTGCAGTTCAGAGATCCACTTGATTAATAAGGAACAGAAGTTATTGGCCGCTGTTTAAGTTTCCCTTCTTCTGTCGGCTGTCAGTGGGGTTTGGATAACGGAGTGGGAGGAAGATAAATAATTTCAATGTACATGGAGGAATGTGACGCATGACAATAAATGCTTCGACCTGACTTTCAATTATGACATTTGCGTGTCTGTAAAAGCTCACTGAATAACTAGCATTAAAGTTTATTGCCAGAAAGAATGTGACATCTCCCAAATTATGTAATACGTTATTAAGGGATTGTTCATGGTATTATCCTGTCGTCCTTTCATGTGTAACGTTACGGATGTCAGGTCTGCACAGTAACTTAAGCTAATATCATTACCTCCTCTCATCTGCAGCTGGTCTCTCCTCGCTTGAAACAGCATTTTTCTTCAGGAAAAAGTGCTTTGGTTTCATGTTTCTTCTTCTCTTTGTCTGGCAGTAGCCATCCCAGTCCAAGTGCTGGTTTTGACCCCCCAGTCAGTTGTAAATGAAACATGTGTGATTTGTTAGGATTTGTTTGTCTGCAGTTCATCACCTCAATCTAAAATGTGAAATTTCTTTGAAACCAAGATGAGAACAAAAAGGTTGTACTGCAGGCATTTGAGCAGCCTAATTTTGACCAAGTGTTTCATCCATGATTGATTTCTGGCCGCCCCATTTTGCATAACCAGTAAAGCGTGTTCACGAAACGCTCGTAGCATGCAGGTGCTTCCCAGTCGGCTGGCAGATTAAGCATTCCTCGCGCTGAACATTTTGTCCCAAAGTCGTAGCCATAAATATCCCTTGTAATTTGCCAGATATCTTTCCAGGTGACAGCTTGGATCAGTCTGTTGATGGTGAAACATTAGGAGAACGGCAATAACAAGGAATTTATTTTTGTCTCAATCCTTATTTTCCTTCTTTTATAGTATTTCTTTTATTGAGACACTTGGTAGACGATGAATATGGGGAGCAAGGCTAGAATACTTTGTGACTACGATTCTTGATTTAGCACAGGGTTATATAAAATTTTGCACCTTTGACCACAAGGCTCACGGGGTGCTTTGTTGTTTACATTGACCCAGATAAGAAAGTGCACAATGAGAAGTCTAAGCAACTGCAAGCAAAAATTGTAAAATAAACAACCGGCTGGTAACAATGACCCTGAGGCCTTTGACCCTGTGTTCTTTTCCCCCCCTGAGCTCGTCTTAAAGGGATCCTGTAGGTTGTAAACAAAGTGTTTCCCAACTTTCCCTCAGTACAACTGGATCTTATTAGGGTGCTCGAAATAGCAGTATTTGGCAGCCTCTTGCGGTAGTGTGCTTTGCATCGGGCTAATGATCAAACACTCCTGCATCCAGCATCTCACAAAGCTTGTCAGAATCTCCTTTCTCAAAAGCGCAAGGGCTCTTCGGGCTGTCTGTTCTTCTTACTCGAAAACACAGCACAGATAATGGCTCAGAGCATGCAAGACCAAGCACATTTCAGGCATGACGTATTTACTGTGCTCGTCAACTTCTTTAACTCATAAAAAGGTATGTGCTGTCACTGTCTGGAACATGCCTCCAGCTAATTTTCCTAGCTAGACCTCAAACTGTGTGGTGTATGATTAATGGTTCCTACAACGTATGTTAATACAGAGAACATTTTGTACAAAAACTTTGTGTAGGTAATTTCTTTGCTCTCAACATTGTTTATGTTCATAGGACAGAAGGGGGACAGTTGTTTTTGTTTTGACAGAGCATATGAATCACAATAGATCTCTGAAATAGCGCATCCACTCTGTCATCTGTGTTTTGCAGTTTAAATAGCCCCTTGTCTTATCGTTATTCTCTGTTCAGTTCCTTTTTGTTCTATAAACATGACCAAGACTGTGTTTGTCCCCACAGGTGCTCTGTGTGCTGTGACCACCTGACTAACTGGTACTATGAGAAAAATGGCAAGCTGTACTGTCGCGAACACTACTGGGAGAAGTTTGGAGAGCTGTGTCATGGCTGCTCTCTGACCATGACCGGCCCTGCCATGGTAAGACCTCACACTATACTGTCAAACGATTTTCAGGGAAACACTGGACCATCGTTCTGAAACTTTGGATGAGAGTAAAACATCTTCATAAGTAACCTTAATAGAATAGCATAAAATGAAAGTCACTGAACCGAAATATTACAAAGTATTATCAGGAAAAACGCCCTTGTGATGTAGTGGTGATGTCATCAGGGCTATTTCAGCTTGTCTCGCCCTTTACTGGCGGAAAATTAAATGCAATTGCATAAAATTATGGATCTCTAGGGGTTTGAACAATCTATTCAAACAGGATAGTGTAAAAACATTTCTCGGTGTACTAATTTGCAGACATTTTTAAAGTAGAAAGATTACATAATATACCTTTAAGTGTTGTTACTGCTTCTGTGGACTCTTGTCTTATGATTGGATCTAAAGTCACACTGTCAAGACTTTAAGACCACTGTTGCTTCACGTGATTGGCAGGCTGTCGCACAGTGCCTGGCCATGATCATGCAACAGCAAATACCAAAAATGTCTCCATCTCATAAAATAATACCTCAATGGCCACAGATTGTGTCAAGGGGGGCTTTTTTTAGTGGGGATTACATTTACAGATGAGTTTTACTTTACATGGCCTGCTGCTGAACATAGCAGCCCCTCAACCTCACTGGTGAATTAGTTTCCCCCCTTGAGGCCCCGTTCTGTTTACTTCTGTTACTGCTCTGCTGTACAGAAGTTCTCCACAGTTCACTTCCTTCAGTACACAGAGGAACTGGTGGGGAGACGGTAGAACATGAGATGGTTTTGGGGCCCAGCATGTTCAGTTCTGTGCAGTTAGCTGGCTGTATAGATATAACCACAGACTGCCACTGACATAGTCTCCACTGAGGGGTTCTCAGAGATCACGTGTCAGCAATTAAAGGAAGAATTTGTATTCACTTATATTACTTATTACTATCGTCTAACAGAGTATCTGCTGTTCAAGTTCCAAATAACTCTTGTCTTCACTGTCTAGGAGTAAAAGTTCAAATTATTAGCAGGTAAATCTGTGTTTAATTTAGCTCTGATCTAGTAACAGTTCAAGTTTAAACATTAATTTGATTTCAACAGCTCTCTCTGGTCACAACCGAGTCACTTCTCCTTCACTTGTCTAACATGGAGCCAGACTGAACTTTTTCTGTTCGCCACCAAGCAACACACATAATGAACTCCTCTATTTAGTTTTGGCATTCTGCTTCATCAGCCAGATCATTTTTGGCAGAGCTGAATTGGCTCTGCAGCCTCTTTACCAGAAAGAGGATCATTGTGGGCCGTCAGCAGAGGAGGATCCCGCAGCGCTGCTGCTTCTTGTCAGACAAAGTTCACAACACTATTGTTTTCTCCTGTTTACAGTTATTTGTTTGGCTATTAGTTGTACTTGAAGTCACTGTTTCTACACAGTTTCACACTTTTCATCCTTTCAAAAATGAGGCCCGACGCAATTGGCCGTAACTTTAATCTTGCTTTGCCATGTTTGTACGTCTAGGTGTTTAAGCCTCGGGCAGGTTATGAGTGCGGTCAGTGCTGTTGTTGCTCTCCTTGGCTTGGAGGCACGCGATGTTGCAGACAGACTCATGAGATGTCCCAATACTTGCTGGCTGACATCACTCTGATCTCTCTTCAGCAGCAGGGAATCCTTTCCCAGCACTGACTCAGCTGTGGCCACTCTGGGAAAAAAAGCTGTGATAGAATCAACATTCAGGTTTCACATTCATTGAGATTAAATTCTTTACAAAGTGTTATGATGTCCTTTTTTTAAACCAAAGCAAAGCTGTCGCTGACACTTTATTAAATATACTTTTTAAAGCGTTTCCTATTCCTGGGACCTCCTGCCCTGTTTTAGGCTGCATTCACATTCAAAGCCACGTTGTTCAGTCTCCAATTTTTTGCTACGATCAGGTTTTTCTCTCTTGACAGTTCCCATACATAATTACAAGGACAGAAAACAGTCTGTGTTTATGATGATAACACCACTGAAGACTCTCTCAGCTTGGTAGTTTACGTACAGACACACAGAATTGTTCCGCGCCGTTACCTGTGCTGGCTGATTGCTAAGCTTAGTGAGCGCATGCATAAAGGCATGAAGCTGCATAGATTCCGATCTGACAATTTTAATTCAGGTCGCATGGCCTTGTATAGGATGTTTAACCGGTCTAGGATCACATACAAAAGGGACTGAAATTGGATTTCAAATGATTTGTTCTTCCACACAGCCCTGAATAAACAGATATGTGTCACATTAAGGAAAATAAATCCGTTTTGAGTCACGTCAGCCTGGTAATGTGAATGTAGTGGAAGATCACTGCCGGCCCAAACACACCTGATTCAGATGATGAGCTCGTTATTAGGCCTCAGCAGAGCTTGTTAACGAGCTCTTCATTTGAAACAGGTGTTTATAACATGAAGGGCAGAGGGACCCAGGACCAGGACTGGGAAACGCAGATTTACTAAAACAAAGTAGGAATAACAGTTGCGGTTTAGTACCTTTATGTTCCCATAGGTTGAGTCTGTATTTTTCAGGGTTTTTTTTAACGTTTAACTCTCATATCTCCTTCGGCCCAGCTGCAGGTGTTACTTTTCCACTGCGCCACCTGTAACATGTCCGCTAAACAATTGTGTTTCCTAATTAACCCTGAAAGAAGCCCTTTCAGTGCTCAGGTATGTTCTGATCCTCCCTTGATGTTTGCATGGGACAGACGCATTACCTCATCTCGCATGAGAGCGAAGACAAAAACAGATGAAATTGCGGTGCATCATTAATGGCAGAAAGGGAAATCAGTCAGGCAGTGTTGATGAGAGTGAAAGCACATGACAGATTGTGAGACGGTTTCACAGGGTTGAGAATATCAAGACGACTGGCTGAGATAAGAGGCTGGTGACATCATAGCAGATTCCAGACAGGCTGAGAGTGAAACAGGTGTTACGTCTGTGTCACCGCTCTCAAGAAGAGGAGGGCAGCACGCAGCACGCAGCAGAACACACTCCTCTCTGACGAGCACAGACGAACAGGACAATATTTGACTGCTCTCTGCTTTGAGTCGGGTTCATGTTTTAAGGATCTCCTGGTTTGATTGTGGTTCCAGGTGGCTGGAGAACACAAGTATCACCCTGAGTGCTTTGTCTGCCTGAGCTGCAAGGTGGTGATTGAGGACAGGGATACCTACGCCTTAGTCGAACGGTCGAAACTCTACTGGTAAGTCACTTTCTATATTGACGTTGATTGAACTGATACAGCTGGCAGCTTCAGCAAATGCAACATATTTTCACCAGTCTGAGGTCATTGCTTAAGTGTGAATGTATGAGTGTGAAGGAAGTTGTAAATATACTGACACACCAGAGAAACAGAACTTGCCTCTGCATGTGAAGGCAATACCTTTGCATACATAAAATAGCTGCACCCTCCCGGTTTATACTCGTATTAAATTTATTTTTTAATATTTAACAATGGTTCCATGTTAGCCATTAGCGACTATTAGTCCTTGTCCAAGACTTCAATTTCAGTTTTCGTAGTGCAACTTAAAAAAACAAAACACGTTAGCACATGTAATGATTCCCTCCCTCTCCTGTTGTTTTCAGTGGGAAGTGCTACAAGCAGGTGATCCTTACACCGATGTTGGAAAAACGTTCACACGATTCTGTCCTAGACTCCTCCCTGCCCCACACAGTGACCCTCATCTCGATGCCTTCTGCAGCCAACGGCAAGAGAGGCTTCTCTGTCTCAGTGCTGAGGGACGTCAGCGGCTCAGCAAGTGTTCAAGTCAAAGAGTAAGTGTCGCCGGATGGAGTGCACGGTCTAATTATCTTAATACCTGTCTCGCTGTCCTGTGGGAACAGCATGAGTAATACCTTTTATGTAATACTAATGATAGGTTTGTTAAGTAGCAAGGCAGTGGCATGCGGGTAAGTGTGCTATGACAAGAAAACCTGTATCTTGTCATTGAATTTTATGAGACTGTATTTCAGTTGTCATGTTTTGAGTCTTGGTTAGCATTGTTAGCATAGCTCTTCAATAAATTGCCTTCAAGTACATCATCCCTTCCACAGTACTATTACTAACGCAGTGGTGTTGTTGTTGTGTTTCTACCAGGGTCAGAGGGATGCTCATTAGTCCAGAGGTGCGGAATGCCATCCACGTTGGTGACAGGATCTTGGAGATAAATGGCCTTCCAGTGGGACCTTTGATGGAGGAAGAGGTAGCTTTACACTTCACACACAAATCTAACTAGTTATGCGATGTGGAAGCTAGTAGTACATACCTTAAGTGCAGATTGCAAAGCTATGTCCTTATTGTACATCAACTACACAAAAGGATGTTTGGCACAGCATCATTCATAGATTCCTCAGCTGGGAGAGGATGGTATGTGCAGCTCAAGGCTCGTTCCCACAGTGTCACACCATTACACAGCTCACATGTCATTTTCGCTTGGATAGTCTTTGATTTCCTTTTTGTTTGCTCCTGTACATCCGCCCATAACACATAACAATAACATTCCAGTTCGATAGAATGCTATCTAATTACCTTCTCTGCATTCCAGCCGTGCTTTCTCTTTTGTGTTAACCATCAACATGATTCAAAATTCTATTTTGGGAATCTCACCTGTGATTCTCATTTCCAGCTCTATATTTTTATTAAGTTCTAAGTTCATCCTGTGTCTGAAACAAGCCATTTCAGCATCTGTATCTTTAGATGCTTGACTCCTTATATTTTTTAAATGTTTTAAATATAAAACTGTCTAATCTTAGTTTATTAGATGATTGCTTTTCCTCCTCAAAGATATTGCACCAGCCCTTCTACCACATAAACAAATCTGACAGAGAATTAGATAGAATATATATTTTTAGCAGTGTACATAAGTTTTTGGTGAATGCCACATTTTATTTATGGTGATGATTCGTTTTGTTTAGGTGGACGATCTAATTCATCGCACAAGTCAAACTCTGCAGTTGCTCATAGAATATGACCCAGTCAGGCAGCGTTTGGACCGTCTCAGGCTGGGATCGCCCAGGAACGGGCTGGGAGTCCCAGCAACATCCCGCATGCGCCTGTCCTCACCATCTGATGCCGTCCTGGAGAGAGCTGATGTGGTTGATGATGGCACACTGAAAAGGAGGTCTTTGAGGTTTGTGTTTGAGGTTACTGAGCTGCCAACAGTATGCAGAATATGATGAAGAAATTAGAGAACTTGTAATTGAAATCAACCGTGTTCTCTTTTTCAGGCGCAGTAACAGCATCTGCAAGTCCCCTGTGCCAAATTCTCCCAGAGAGCAGCCGTTCATTACCAGAGACATTGGGCGCTCTGAATCCTTGAGATCCTCGAGTAGCTGCTCTCATCGCATCTTCAGGCCATGTGACCTCATCCACGGCGAGATCTTAGGGAAAGGCTTCTTTGGACAGGCCATCAAGGTCGGATTTCAGCTGCTATCAATCCAGAAACTTGTATTTTTTTTACTTCTCTTTTAGTAGTCATTATGTAAGAAATCTGTTGTTTTGTTATCACGCTCACAGGTGACTCATAAAGCTACAGGCGAGGTGATGGTGATGAAGGAGCTAATCCGCTGTGATGAGGAGACCCAGAAAACTTTCCTCAAGGAGGTAATTTGTAGCAGGAAGCCTGCACATCCTCACAGATAAAATAGAATCGGCTTTGTGCTTAGCTCTGCTTTCTTATTCCCGCAACTAAAATCAGGCAACAAGTTCCGATAATTGCCTGTTTGTACTTTGTCATCCTGAGGGGTTTTTCTCCAGTGTTGTGAGCAATCCTAATGGTGGATTCTTCTCTTACTCTTAACTGTTTGCTTCCAATCTTTAGGTCAAAGTAATGCGGAGCCTCGATCATCCCCACGTCTTGAGGTTCATTGGCGTGCTTTATAAGGACAAGAGGCTCAATTTGATAACGGAGTTTATCGAAGGAGGCACCCTCAAGGATTTCATCGGAGACACAGTGAGATTCGTTTGTTTATTCACATTGCCCTCGTTCTTTCATCCTCCACACAAGTGCACAAAACCCTTCAGTGGAAGACTTGAAGAGCACAAACTGTTTTCAGCTCGGGACCGTGTGGGAGGGGGCTGACCTGAAGTAAACTCTGCACTCATAGAGGGCTCTATAGAGGGCTGGCCGCCATTTCAACTGGCCAAGACAAGAAAATCCGTAGAAAGTGTTGCCAGGTGAAATTTCAAGAGGTGGTCTCCCCTCCCCCACTGGAGGGAGGGGAGGAGGGAGCAGGAAAGCCCATTGCCCATACAGGGGAGAGTCCATTTTCCTCATAATGATAAAATGATTCACGAAAGTTTTAATGCTGTTGTTTCCTTTTCTCATTGTGGCCTCTGAAAGAGCGTCTAGTTATATTCTTTATTTTTTTCTTATTCTGTCCTCATAGGATCCATTCCCATGGGAGCAAAGGGTGAGCTTTGCAAAGAGCATCTCCTCTGGCATGGTGAGTTGGCCTCTGTCAGCACGTTTGGCCACACAGTGTAACTATGCTGCGCTTATTTGCATTTCTATTAACAGTTTAAACGCACAAAGCTGTGCTGAGTTTCACTTGAGATAGACCATCTCCAGAATGGGGCCAAAGAGCACCCGACACCCCGGAATGGGTTGTGTTGACGTATCCCCTACAACGGCCAACCCTTCATAATAATTTATTAAACAACCAAATGATGGGAGACCTGTATTGTGAGGAACTTATTGGAATTCATCAACTGTTTTGCAGACACACATTTGACCAATAGTCAAATCCGTGGATCGGTCTGCTGCTTTTAAACGACTCTATACCATTGCGTCATCATTAATTAAAGACACACCTTCAAGCCGGTGGGCCTGTTTAATGGGATTGCAAATCCCTGCCGTGCTGACTCACCAAGTCAAGCCAGCATACGTGTATGAAAATAGTCAATTATTCAAATCTTCACCGGCCTTTTCAGCTGTCCAAATGTAATGTAGAGTAACGTGCATTTAAAGATGTGCATCATTTTAGTTGGTCTTGCAGAGATGGCATGAGCTCTGTCCAGCTATAGAAATAATAGTACTCATCACTGCCAGACACAATAACCAACTCATCGTGTGAGGTGCTAAAAGGTTTTGATCTAGACGATCACTTTTCTTGCAAGTGTGTGAATTTAACCCAGCATGACTTTCTTCTTTGTTTCAGACGTACCTTCATTCGATGAGCATCATACACAGGGACCTCAACTCTCACAACTGCCTGGTTAAACTGGTAGGTGACATGGAATTTGAAAATTAGAACAATTAGATTGTTTCATGAGTTGAGTAAAAGCTGACATGCTTTCAGTTTTGAGTAAATGCAGGTTCATTTCAATGCCAGCAGCCCTAAAGACGATACCACCATATATAATCAGATTATTATAGCGCATCAAGGAACCTTTTTATAGCATTTATTCCTCCTGCAGATTTAACAGAGCATTCTGACCACCTTCAGTGACCCATCAGTGTCATCTTTCAACAGGACAACACTGTGGTTGTTGCTGACTTTGGATTGTCCCGACTCATAGTAGAAGACAAAGTTAAACCCGCACCTGAGAAGACTTCCAACAACAACAACAAGAAGAGAGTGTTCAGACGCATTGACAGAAAGAAGAGGTACACTGTTGTTGGAAACCCTTACTGGATGGCTCCGGAAATGCTAAACGGTGAGCAGCAGAACAGATTGTTAATTACCAGCTGTTCAGTGGGGTCAGTGAGTTTACTTTCTCCTTCTCTTGATGTTTCAGGTAAACGATACGATGAGAAGGTGGACATTTTCTCCTTTGGAATTGTTCTTTGTGAGGTGAGAACATGCGGATACAATGCAAATTAATTTTCTGCTAAAATCCTCTCCAGATCCAGATGTGATGAAATATGTTGACCATGATAGACAGTATACCTCTCAAGCTTCTTTCAAGTCTTTATTGATTTAAATGCAGAACGTTCTGATGCCTCTAACTTATTATTGACCCTTTCCTCCTCTGTCCAATGATCCAGATTATTGGAAAAGTCTACGCAGACCCAGAATGCCTCCCCAGGACTCTGGACTTCGGCCTGAATGTGGGAAAGTTTGTGGAGAAGTTCCTCCCTGAAGACTGTCCGCCAGCTTTCTTTCCACTGGCTGTGTCCTGTTGTGACCTCACACCTGATAACCGGTGAGCTCCCGTTGTTTTCCTACTGTTCAATGTCTTACAGGCAGTTCATTTGTAATGACAAGCACATTTCTGCCAAATTACTAATCGGTCGATTACTAAATTACTAAACCTCTCTGTGTCTCCCTCCTCTTCTATCAGGCCACCTTTCCAGAAGCTGGAGGACTGTTTCAAGGCTCTGTCCCTCAACCAGGAGCTGGGAATCCCCCTGCCAGCCGAACTGGATGAACTACATCAGAGTTTGAGTCGTCTTCACTGGCCAAAAGACAGTTCCCCGGCCCAGAGCACAGATCAGCCACAATCCCCAGCAGCAGCGTCTCCTGACTGCTCCGGCACGACAAACAATGGCACCTAGGACCTACCTCTCTTTTTACCTTTGAGGCCCCACTGAGCTGCTGCACAGACACCATGGATGAGAAACAAAGGAAAACTGTACCCGAGCCATATCTGGAACTGGATAACCTGAGGTAGCTGGACCAATCTCCTATATCTAATGATACCACTGAACTGCAATGTGAGTGGAAGACACATTTCAAGAAAAATGTTTGTTCCTTTTTCTTCTTACGACACATATTCAAGGTTGTACTATTGTTGACTGTGTTTTAAGATGTGCAACTTTCTGTGGTCTGACGGAGGTGAAGCCTTTTTATATGATGACCGTTTTCCCACATGAGATCATTCCGCTGTGTGACAGCAGTTTTATAATCTGGCGCTGAAGTTGTTTGCTATGTGCGTAATGCACAGATCAAATCACAGCAGCAAAGAAAACCAATGCTTGTCAGTCAGGTGTCCTGACGGCACAGGGCTGGGGTGAAAGCGGGTGTAACCTGAGGTTGCCGTGGCAACAAGTGCAAACTGACCCACTAACAGCTTAACTCTGATATTTGGCATGAGCTGGTTGTATAAAAGGGCTGATTCTTATCTTCTAAGCACCACTGATCCAATTTTTGACAGTAACAGGCATGTTTCTGTACTTCGTAGCAAGATACTTTTATTGAATCTCAGATGTTGAGTTAACACTATATACTGTTTCTACTGCACTTTGTTCAAAGTTTCCCTCAATCACCTGGTGCTTGTTGAACACTATCATGCATTGTCAGACATAATCATGTTATAGAAAATTTGCTTTGTATAGAACTGGACTTGTTTCTTTTTTGCCTGAATTGTATATAGATATGTACATAGGTCACTTTTTAACGGGAACTTTTTAGATATTTAGACATTTTGTTAACATTGTTTTGCCTTTTTTAGCAGCATCATGCAAGGTACTGACACCTGTAACCACTATTTATATCTTGATAGTGTTTCATAAATAAACCTTCTGAAAGCTGCGGTACCCTTCTGCTTCTTCAATGATGTCAAGTATTGATAATCAGTTCGTTACTCGTTCACAATTGCAGAAATTCTTGCTTTTGTTTTATTGTGCAGAATGCACATTTTAACGTTTTTGTTTTTAATTTAATACTCTTGTTACTTGAGTATTTGGAGTAAATGAAAAATACAGACTGACACTTGAGTAATTTTGATTATTGCTTAGAGCCTGAAACTGTGGATGAGATTACTGAGAATATTAAGGTCTTTAGCTTCACGGTTTAACATCTAATTCATAAAAGGGAGAATTTTCAGAAATGTGGCTTGAAGTGTTTGTCACTGATTAACCTACAGATCCAAACTGCCTCCTAATAGATTGATATTAGTTTTTAAATGTTGCAAATTGTCTCTCAACTCTCAAACTTGTTTCTTTCCTGTTGTTGCATCTAAACTTTATTTGATTACTTGAACCTGCTTGCTCAGGCATGTCATGGATTTGCCAGCAGAGGGAGCTGAAGCAAAACTTTTCCTTCTATTAAAACATTGAATAAAAGGACAATTATAAGACTAATCCAGGAAAAGGGAAAAATCAACTATCCTGAAACATTTAATAAATTGAATTCAGAAATTTGTTTTATTTCAGTCAGCAGAGAAAAAATCTGCCATTCATACAAATACAAGCACTTAATACAAATACTGCTTACATGGAGAAAATAATTACAAAGACGAAACAGCAGAACAGCCGTAACCAAAATTGACCAGTGACATGGATCCAGCAAAAATCACAATAAGTCATCTGGAGCGATTATACACAAACGGAAAAAAAAATTTCTATTTCAGGTGCAAAACCAAACATAGGTGCATGCACTCATACTGAACACCAAACTATGTTTCTGTTCTACTCCACTCCTTCAACCTGAGCATCAAGTGCATAACTCAAACGTCTGAATCTGATCTTGGCACCGGGCTTCTTCAGCACGTCAACATGCCCCGTCGTGCTCTGCAAAGGCTACTTTTTCTGATCCCGCCTGCTCTGGCGGTTTTATCATCCTGAGGACTAATTACTGTCTCTCCTGCTTTCAGAGAGCACTCTGCAGATTTCCTGTCACTCCTTAACCTGTAGAAGTAAAATGGCATGTCCTCCGTCGTGTCTGACGACGCCTGACGTGCTGTGTAACCACAATGACTCTTCAGAGGAAAAACAAGACGTACATTCATTAGTATCATGCTAAGGCAGTTTTGGAATTGGAAGTCTTCATTTGTCTTCCTCTTGCAGGGTTCCCTCATCCTGTCTCAGAGGAGGATAACTATTTTTGGACACCCCCATCTGTGTCACCAGCGTGTCTCTTAAGACAAAGCTGTCTTCATACAAGCGTGTTTCTCCCTCAACACTCAACACACATTTTCCTCATGTAACATGTGGAGAACACTATGAACATTCCCTCATTCCTCTTTGCAGGAACAGGCTTCATCTCACACCATTATAAACACTAACAAGTCAACAGCCAGTTGTGCCGATATGTAAGAGTGCAGGCAGTGAGATTCGTTCTTTGCCTATCAAATATAAACATTGGAGACCTCTTCACATGCTCTCAACTGATTGAGCTTAATGGCTTCTAGTTGTGATATATGTCCGCATCATCTGTGTCCTTTGTTTTTAACTTAACCTTGTTTAAGTGTGAAAATTAAAAAGAGAAATGGGACACAAAGGGCTCAGTCTTTGGAGCAAACACTGCTTCCCTCCCTCCTCCTTTTTAAAAACACTCAGAGATGGAAAGGAGAAACAGTGACGGGTGGTCCACTACAACAAGTCTCGATCGGGGTTGACACACATTCTCATGCTCCGGGCGTCACCGCTTGCTGGCCCATGAGGGGGTCCCCGCCCTCCACCTCCACCTGGAAGGGGGTTATCTCTTGCTCTGCTGTGATTTCGATGGTGTTCTCATCGACCAGCTCACATGTGGGGTTGGAGAAAGCAGACAGTGGAAGGGTGATCCTCTGCATCTCCCGCTCATACACTCGCTGCTCATGCTGCTTCTTTATGTCCCGGCCCCTGCACATACAAGATGATGTCGTTATATACCAGGAGGATAATTATTATTTCCTCAGAGCTAAAGATCAAAGCTGTTATGCAAATCGGCAAAATGATTCCCTTTGCTTTTATAGAGATACAAACAGTGTCTGTATTTTCGGAAGCCACCCAAGCTTCTATTTCATGATAAGGAGCTTCAGATTACATATTGTTTGTAGATAACAGATCTTGTTGTAACAACAGCCTGGCCTGTAGTAAAGAAAGGGGACAGATGGTGAAAGGGAACAGGGAACTGACAAGCTGGTGAGCGGTCATCTATTTCAAGGCAACGCAGTGATGGGAAGCAGCACGACGCCTGCTTTCTACTGGTCTGCAGCCAACACAGGGGAGTATAATCTCGGACTGGAAATACTTCTGAGTTGCCTGCTTTATCTCAGATTCTGACCGACTCCTTCGCTTCCACATTAGTTTTTTGTATGTGCACTGTGGGAAGCGCTTGGTCGGGACCCTGCTCCCAGGGCCTGCAGGTTTTACACCCCCTCTGCCATAGAGTGCTGCCATGAACTCCCTGAGTATTGGAAGAGGCCCATGTTTCTCTACAACCACTTCAGGCCAATAGGAGGGTGGGCAGGGGCGAGGACTGCATTTCACACTGAGGCTTCAGAGACATATTGGTATGTGCACCACTCATCTGTCACATTGGTGAAGATGATGGAGGTGATGTCACTGAATATTAGGGGCAGGTCTAAATCTCCTTCTACAAATAGAAAATTAAAGACCAAGATGCTGCTAATTAGATTTGACAGACAAAAGTAAATCTATAAGGGCATTTTGTGGAATGAAAATCCCATCTTTCAAAACCCCCGTTTACATAACCACTGCAAACCTGCAGGCTCCTACAACAAATCTGTCTCCTCTCTTATGGTCTTTTCTATTTAAGAAGACTGCAGGATTTTCATTTCCTGCCAATTTCCTCCCTGTGTTCTGTCGTGGGTGTTGTGACAAAAGCATTTGAAATGGCTGCACTGCATGCACGTGGAGTGCAATGTGCACAACAGCTGATGCCCTTAACGTAATACATGCACGTTAATATGTTCCTTAACGAATCATCCTACCCAACTAAAGCTTTTAACAACACATGAGGACACAAGAAGGCTCTATACCTTCCTGTCCAGAGAGAGATAAAGAGATAATACAGATTTTTATGTTGTTCCAATGTTTTCCTTCGGTTGTGATTTAGGTACTGACCGTTTATAGAAGTAGCCAACAGTGATGCCTGCTCCCAGAATGATTATAATGCCCATCATGAGGATGCCAATGACGTAGCCTGAAACAGAAA